>WAAD01011662.1:2702-13963 GCA_013389945.1 Fregata magnificens
AGCTCTAGGCAGTCAAAACACTCCCTAACATACAGGGCTACCCCACCGCCTCTCCTTCCTTGCCTATCCCTTCAGAAGAGTTTAGAGCCATCCATTGCAGCACTCCAGTTGTGCGAGTCATCCCACCATGTTTCTGTGATGGCAACTATATCATAGTTTTCCAGCTGCACCATGGCTTCCAGCTCCTCCTGTTTGTTGCCCATGCTGCGTGCACTGGTGTAGATGCACTTCAGCTGGGCTATTGATCCTGCCACCTTTTTGGGGGAGCAAGCCCTAATTCCTACGTGACCGTTCTCAGGCGCTTCCGTGGTTTCTAACACATCGATAACCCTTGCTTCTTTGCTGCCACATGGATGTCCATCCCCTACCTCCACTGAGACAGCAGACCAAAGGACCTCGCTAGCACACCGTCCCTCAAACACTGGCGTGCCGCCCTCAGGCTTACCTCTAGCGAGCCTGGTTTTATCCCTTTCCCCCTTCAAATCTAGTTTAAAGCTCTTTCAATGAGCCCTGCTAACTCCTGTGCAAAGATCCTTTTCCCGCTTTGAGACAGGTGTACCCCGTCTGTCACCAGCAGGCCTGGTGTCGTGTAGACCAATCCATGATCAAAAAAACCAAAATTCTGCCGGTGACACCAGGCTCGGAGCCAGGTATTGATCTGCTGGCTCTTCCTGTTTCTTCCCTCATCATTCCCTGCAACTGGAAGGATAGAGGAGAACACTACTTGTGCTCCTGATCCCTTAACCAGTTGTCCCAAGGCCCTGAAGTCTCTCTTGATTGCCCTCGGACTTCTAGTTGCAACTTCATCGCTGCCTACCCGAAAAGTCAATAATGGATAATAATCTGAGGGCCGTACCAGGGTAGGAAGCTTTCTCTTCATATCTTTTACCCGGGCCCCAGGGAGGCAGCAGACTTCCCTAAGAAGTGGGTCCGGTCACAAGAAGTGGGTTCAAGCGTCACAATCAGCAGAAGCTGCAGCTGTCAGAGAGAGAGGGAGAGAGATTTATGAGAGAGAGTTTGATTTTACCAACAAGTTATTACTGCTGTATATAAACATAAAGAATAAAAAAGGAGATTGTGCATTCAAGAACATAAAATACTTGTAGAATCATAAGCTTGACTGAAGGATTTTTACTTAAAACCAGGTATTTGCTTCAGTAAGTGTGGTTAAAAACTGGTGACCTGATTTTAACCATAACAGTGAAAAGAGAAAGGTAAAAAGAGAAAGGCATGCAACTTTATTTATTGCATCACTATTTCCATTTCCCTAAATGGAAGAGATTATGGGGAAAATGTTTTATTAATCCTGCCTTCTTTTTCTGACCTAATGGCTGGGATCACAAACACTGCTGGGAAAATGTCTGAAAACAATTGGTGCTTGCTGTGGCATTCAGTAGTAGTATCCTGCATGAAAGGTTTGACATCCATCCATGAATTATTTTTGTAAAGCAACATCATGCAAACTGGATCAGGGCAGAGGTAGTTTTGGACACAAATCCCTTGCATTATCATAAATGCAGAGGCCGTAAATGTTATGATGGATACTCTAAGGCAGTTTAATGTAGCACTGGAGAAAATTACTACTAGAAGAGCTCCAGTTATGACAGAGAAATGGTGCTGTCACAAGAGATGTACTTTCAACAAAATACCTGCTGGCTGGGGAAGAGAAGAGCAGAACACAATACAGCTACTTACAGCCAATTACTCGTTACCTGAAGTAATGTTTATTTTTTGTTTAAATCTGTCATGGATAATATTTCCTATATGCACTGCTAGATAGAGTGACACAATTCAATCTGATGGAAGTTTTGTACTTAATTATACTTGTACCTAGAACTACCCAATTTTGGCCATTGTTCAGATTCATGTCTAACATTTCACTGCATTATAGGCACTGCACAAGAGAGGGGAGGAAGTTAGTTTTTTACATTTTTACTCTTCATGACCTTGTGAGGGACAGTCCAGTTTCATTAATAAATTATGACAGAATGGGTGAAGGAAAGTTGATCAAGTCTTTACATCCCTGACATAATCTATGAGAACAGGCCTTCTTACAGCAAATAGGAAAAGGTGCTGCTAAACTGAAATGTTTTTCAGTTCTCTGGGAGCCTGTAGCTTTTTTGTTGTTGTTGTTGTTGTTGTTGTTGCAGCCAAGAGCTCAGGCACACTATCTAACATAAACCTCAATGAAAGAGGTTTAAGCTCACCAGTTTAACCTCACAACTGAGGCAGCTCAGATGTGCATGGATGGTTATGTAGCCATATGTTTAGGCTAATACCTAAGTTGCAGCGATGCTGTTTAGATTGGGAGCAAACAGACTGCATTGACCCTCTAAGGAGGACCATTATTCAATAGCTTCATTGTGCAAGCCTGACTACTTTGTATAAACAATGTATGCCTTACTAACGACTATGCCCTTGAAGAAGAACTAAAAGACTGATAAAAAGGGAACATCCTGCCACAGAAGGCGCCGAGGGCTGGATGATTGCCGAAGAACAGTAACTGGGGGACAGGTAAAGGCGGCAGGGGGAGATCGTGACCACCGACTCAATTCAGGACCAAAAGACTCACCCCCCCCTCACCTCCCTTGAACATGCGCAGTAAGCTAAAAAGTACTCTGTAACTTTAAATCGAAGCAAGAGATATATGGACCAATAGAGAACTATTGTGTGTAGTTAATTACCAATGGTATCTTTAGGCGGAGTTTAGAAAATGCATATGAATAGTTAGGTTGTATACATATTGTATCTGTTCACCAAAAGTTTGTGCTAGCTTTGTGGAGTTACCACCTAGCACCGATCTTTGCGCAAACATGAAATAAATATCTTGGCTCTGTGTGTTGATTGGCTTTTGCACACCGGGTGAAAGAACCCCAATTTTGGGGACAACAGTTATAGTTGCTCAGCTAACAAACAGTAAGCTGTTATGCTACTAGCACTCAGTCGTATTCAGTCTTGTGTAGCATCCCTAAACAAAACTATATTCGTTTTCAAACTACCCAATGAACCGTTTCACATCTTTCATCCATCTGTCTTTTATATGGTTTTGTATGAGAGAAGTTGATGTAACAGACATGGAAGTGGGTACAGAATATCCTTAACAAATCTTTCCTGATGTCACCTAATAAAGAGGTCTTTCTATAGAAAGTAAACGAAGCATCATTTTGAACTTACAAATTCACCGGAGCTAGTTGCTGCCTTTAAAAATTCAATTTCCCATGAAAGTTGGGTCAGGCTCAGAAGGGATATGCAGATGTATGATAGATTCCAAATGTACGGTGCTGAACAGATAATATTATGACTCAGTGTAAGGATACATACAAGAAAACAATGCTGTTGATTTCAAATAAACCATCTCACTGTCTGTCAGTTCATTACTGTCCAGAAAAGTTGAGCAACTGTGCTGGTTTTGGCTGGGATAGAGTTAATTTTATAGTAGCTAGTATGGGGCTATGTTTTGGATTTGTGCTGAAAACAGTGTTGATAATGCAGAGATGTTTTAGTTGTTGCTAAGTAGTGCTTACACTAGTCAAGGACTTTTCCAGCCTCCCATGCTCTGCCAGGTGCACAAGGAGCTGGAAGGGGAGGGGACACAGCTAAAATAGTTGATCCAAACCGGCCAAAGGGCTATTCCATACCATATGATGTCATGCTCAGTATATTAATGGCAGGGAGCTGGCCAGGGGGTGCGATCGCTGCTCGGGGACTGGCTGGGCATCGGTCGGCGGGTGGTGGGTTTTTTTCTGGTTTGTTTTGTTTTCTTTCTCCCTCTCTCTCTCGTTGTTTTCCTTTTCATTACAATAGTATTATTATTATCAATACTATTATTATTATTTTTTTATTTTTATTATTATATTTTAGTTATTAAACTGTTCTTATCTCAACCCATGAGTTTTCTTGCTTTTGCCCTTCCGATTCTCTCCCCCATCCCACTGGGGGGTGGGGGGGTGAGTGAGCGGCTGTGTGGTGTTTAGCTGCCTGCCAGGTTAAACCACAACAGCAACCCATAAACATGTTCTTTCTATACAATGCCAGTGAGTAATTGTGAGAATCGACTTGAAACTCACACGCGCCTTACTCTGTAAATGTATTGCTACATGACACATTGGAAAAAGATTAATTTTAAACTAAAAGTGAGAAGACTCTTTTTTACTACTTAAATTGGGGTTTGCATGAAATCCCAGTAGGACTTTATATTTTTCATGTAAGTAAGTGGTGCACGGATCAGGCTAGCTGAAGGCTGGTATTGCTGCCCTGATATTTAGCTCAGGATACATTTCACTGCGCATGGAATATCATCATTCCATCACATGACTGCAGTGGATAGTAGATATGTTCATGAAGCTGATGCACCACAAACTTTCATTCATTCTCACAAGATACGCTTTTGATAGTGTTTGAGAAGGATTCATCGTCCTGCAGATTTGCAGCCCTCTCTCAGGGCATAGCATGAGCAACAGAAGTATAAGTTTCCTGATTTTCCTGTCAGAGTACTTCAGTACTGACCTACTGTTGTGGGTTAACCCCAGTAGGCGGCTAAGCACAGCCGTTCACTTACACCCTCATGTGGCAGGTGCACCCGCCCTTATAGAGACTGGGGCTTTCCGACTGTTGAAGCTGTTGCTCTTCGCACCCTTACTTTCGCGCGACTTACGTTGCCGACAGATGGACCCCTTGGCCAATAGGCAACGGACATGACCATGTATGACCACAGATCAGATTCGACTAGGGTATAAATGGAGCCCTGCCGGGGGGGCCTACTGAGCCGGTCCTCCTCGGAGCAGCAGGTCTGCAGTGGGGGACTCTCCCCTTGGGTCGGGACGCCGCCCAAGGTAACTCCTCGAGGTTGAGAGCCCTCATCTTCTTAGGTGAGTGATTGCGCATTTTGGATCCTCATTCTAAAACCCTTAAGAATTCTTAGGTCGGCTGGGTAGTAATAGTTCCCGCCTGGCATCCTGAATCTGTGATTAACTAATGTTCGTTGGAGTATCAAAGCACTTTTGGTTGGAATAAATCTTATTTTGGGTTACATCACCTGCCTAATTCGACTTTGTGCACCTCCGCGACACCTCAACAGTGGGATGGGGAGAGAGAATCAGAAGGGCAAAAGCGAGAAAACTCGTGGGTTGAGATAAAGACAGTTTAATAGGTAAAGCAAAAGCTGCGCATGCAAGCAAAGCAAAACAAGGAATTAATTCACTACTTCCCATTGGCAGGCAGATGTTTAGCCATTTCCAGGTGTGCTGGTTTTGGCTGGGATAGAGTTAATTTTCTTCGTAGTAGCTAGTATGGGGCTATGTTTNCTTTCCTGGAGATGGCTGAACCCCTGCCTGCCGATGGGAAGTAGTGAATGAATTCCTTGTTTTGCTTTGCTTGCGCGCGTGGCTTTTGCTTTCCCTATTAAACTGTCTTTATCTCAACCCAGGAGTTTTCTCACTTTTACCCTTCCGATTCTCCTCCCCATCCCATTGTGGGGGGAGTGAGTGAGCGGCTGTGTGGTGCTTAGCTGCCGGCTGGGGTCAAACCACGACACCAGGAAAGCAGAGCTCCATCACACGTAACGGTTACTTGGGAAGACAAACGCCATAACTTCGAATGTCCCCCGCTTCCTTCTTCTTCCCCCTTCTTGGAATTCAGGATTTGACTGAGTGAGATGTGACACTATCCAAATGTTTTCCCTGATTGCTCAACAGCTATTCTTCCTTGCCTCAGCCTTTTCCTTTTTTAGAGGCTCCTGCTTAACGGGCCTTGGCTCAGGATTTCTTTTAATCTCTTGTGCTTTTGTGTTTTTCCTATCAGACATGCAGTGTGTGGTATAGTCTTATCTTTCAAGTTCTGAACAGTATGTCATTCTTGCAATTTCATTCCTATTAGTTAGGGTGAAAAAGATACATGCAATAAGCTTACTGAAAAATTCCCACTTTAGACACAACTATTTGTTTGACATCACTCTTGCGGACTTTTGTTGCTGAAGGATCTGTGTAATAATGAACTTCAGTTTCCTGGATTAGAGGTAAACAAATAATTGACAATGCTTAGTTTGCAAAGATACCCTGCTAGATGGAAACCAAAGCAGCTCTATCTTCCTGAATATGCGGATAGACAGCTTTAGTACATGTGCCGTTTTCAGAGCTTGGCCAAGGAGCAGCATGAGGTTAAGAAAACACCTAGATCATTTCATTGTGGCGATTTGGAATTATGTGGATTATAGTGAGATTTGCACGACTCTGGCACTGCTGTTGCTTCAGAAAGTATATTAAGCAGCCCTTGATAATTCAAAGAACATGGGGACAAGCTAGGAGGAGGGTTTGACTAATTGAGACCAAATGTCCTCAAAGCCTTTATATCAACCCAGAAGCTGATGGCTTGGTCCTGTAGCAAAAAACTTTCCCTTTACATCTGCTAGATCAGGAAGGAAAGAAAATGCCTTTCCATCATTCTAGAAGAATGGAGGAGAGACTGCATGGAATTTGGAGCGCGAACAGATTTCACATCTATCACATGCTTGTAAGTCATAGATTGACACCAAAGATGATGGGACCAAGGACATTACCCTTTTGAAAAACTTAGAAGCAATGCACTCTGCTTTTTCATATGGACATCGAATTGTTAGAGACTGGGAATTTTTTCAAGCTCTCTGTCATGTTGCAAGAAGAACTAAAAGAACAAAGATGTAGAATATAAAGTTAACAAGCTATTTTTAAAAATCAGCTCTGGTCTCCATTCCTCACTCGCTGGTGGTTTGCTCAAGCAAGAAGCGCAAGATTGAATCAAATATCAGGTCACAGGATAGTTGGGAATGACTTCAGGCTGAATGTTCAGCTTTGGAAATTGGTTTTATGCTTTGTTCAAAGTGCTAAGACATTTAAAGTCCAGATGATCGTCTTTGTTCTTTTTGGGAGCATGTATTATCTCTTTACACTATTTCTTCATATAAGGGAGTTATTAAATTCTCAAATTATTAAAGTCTCAAATTACTACTTGCTCTACTTTTTCTCCCCTTTGCTTAATAGTTTTGTAAATTTTGTTAACTATCTTTTTTTTTACTATCTTTGAGGAATACCAGCCAGCTTGTGAACTGGCAGGACTGACTGAGAGGGCTTTAAACTAGGATCGATGGGGGAAGGGGATACCATCAGGAGAGCTGAAGGTAAGCCAAGGGTTGGCATGGCACCGCCTGAGGGTGGCAATGCTAACGGGAGCATTTACGCTGCTCCAGAGAGCACGGAGGGCTCAGGAGCATATCTGAAATGCTTGTACACCAATGCACGCAGTATGAGAAACAAACAGGACGAACTGGAAGAGGAGGTCTAAGGAAAATATTGGACCGATACTTGATGAAGATGGTCACCTGACAAATAGGGATGAAGAAAAGACGGAGGCATTCAATGCTTTTTTTGCCTCAGTCTTTAATAATACTGATAGACCTTGAGCTGCCCGGTCTTCTCCCCATAAACCATGCATTCTCTTTGTCCTCTTATCACTTGACTAAATGACCATAAACGAATGTACCCTCATTGCCTGGTGCCTTTCTGCTTTCATCTAAAATTAAAACTGTAGACCTCTTAAAGCTCCTTTCCTGAAGGCTATCTCTTGCAGCCATGTGGGAAAGTACATTTCCAAACCAGGAATGCAGCTGAGGCCTTTGGACCAAGTTCAATACTGATGTAAAGCAGGCTAACCTCACAGAAGTCAGTGGAATTCAACGGCCTTAAGCCACTGGTACATAGTCTTCAGGGAGAAGCAACTACAACTAAACCTATTGATAGTATAAAAGATGTAGAAATAAAGTAAAATAATTCCAAGGAACTCCTGGAGGATTTTAACTTCACTAGCTTCTACCTGCCAGCAGTTCCAATATTACGCTATCAGCCTGAGGCACGGTCTATATTATTCTGGGATAAACAATTTAACTTAGTCTGTAATCTCCCTATTTAACGCAAAGTCACCTTAATATTATGTTTATTATGTTCAATAGTATTTTGCTGATATAACTGTCTTAATTTCTACAAAATGTTTTTTCCTGATATCTTAGTTTCTGTTTTTCACTGGACTCATATGGGCTGAACTACCTCTGGAGAGGTGCCACAGAGACAATAGGTTCAGCACACCACACATTTTACCACCCACAAAAACCGTTTCTGCAAGACTTTGTGTGCATGTATCTCATATACATCTTTAGTTATTAGATCCAGGAAAGTTTTACTTTACTGTTCCTTAAGAGGTAAAAATAATCTCTTGGTGGAAGTGACCTGGTTTTCCTTTTGGCTTCCATCACTCTGATTTTACACATTTCAAACATATGCTTTGTGCTTTCTTCTCAATAGTATTGCATTATGACTTATTGCCTATACAAAGCCATAGGTTCTTGTAGTGCTTTGCAGACAGATAGAAAAAGACAGTGCTTTCTATAAAAGAACTTGATCGTGGCTTCAGGCCACAGTGGAATGTGGGAGAGCGTAGAGAAGGCATACTTCTGGAGTGCACACAGCAGATTCTCCTATACATTTTTGCAGGTGGGAATATAATCTATCCACAAGCCTGAACAGCTCAGCTGGAAAATACCAGATATGTCAGCCCTATAGGACACCTAGCATCTGACTATAGGGTCACTGGTCTCTCTGTACTAGGAACGCAAGAAAGTAGATATAGCGAAGGCAAAGTTAATTGAATCCTCTGTTTCTCTATGTCATGATGAAATAGTTATGATTTAACTATAAATAATAAATTTCAGATGTAAATCATAAGACTTTACAATCTGAACTGCAGTACCTTCTTGTGGAGAAAGTCAGTTATCTGCTACCAAATTGTAATATTTTATTAAAATCAAATTTTCTCATCTTCATTCTGCAATAGACAAGTCAGATAATTAATAGTTTCTTTAAGGGTATGTATTAAGAGAGAATTCACAGTTAGAACTTAGAAGTATACAGCAAACATCAGACAACCAATGCCTGTTAGGTTCTCAAGGAGCTATTATAATATAGGTAATAGTGTGTGGCTGCAAAAGCATGAATGCTGCTCTGCTTGTGTTCCCTTGACTGAGTACCATTTACAAAAAGGCATCCTATAATTAAATTGTATTCGTCAAATTATGGAAACACCTATAGACCTCATTGAGGTTATATCTCTGTTGTGCCAGCTGCTATTGTAAGAGACCTGTGTACCTGAAAACAGCTAACATCAAGAAGCCAAGGAAGACATCATTATCTTCATCCGATGATAAAAAAACTCAGACCTGGATAGTCTCCATTCTTTGTCCAAAGTTTCACTGGAGGCCTGGAGCTGAGTGAAGAACTTGGAGCAACCAACTCACCTCTCAGCCATACCCCACTCTTCCTGTGCACAAATATGACTGTTTTCAAGAGAGCCATCATCACAACTCTAGGAACAGTATATAAATTACTGAAATAATATGGTGACTCTAAAACCACTTTAAACAAAAGTGATTTGATTAGCTCTAAAAGAAGGCAGTGATATCATGAACAGGATTGCAACAGACACCGGAGCAGTGCAGGGAGCACCAGCAGCGGCGGCAGCAAGCAGCGGCGAGGGACACACGAGGGATTCACGAGGACAGGGAGAGACGACTGAACAGGGGGCGTTCCCTGAGCGACTGAGCCCGGACCTGCTGATTGGATGATCGAGTAAGGGGCGGAGCCGGTACCTGGCAGCGCGGGTGATTTGACCACGCTAAAACAACCGGCCCAGTTGATTGCAATGGACATATACATATTTCCCAGCGGGCAGGCGCGCGGCAAACAGCCATGTCTTCTACTTCTCCTGAGCTTCTAGCACCTGGTAGAACCAACACAGACAGAACTCCTGTCAAAGCATGCGTTCACACAGGCTTCAGTCTGCGGGGTGTGTGCGGGGATGTTCCGGAAGATGGAGGGCGATAGCAAGCAAGCCTGTGGGAGGTGTGCCCAGGTAGATGACCTGCTCTGCCTGGTGGCCGAGCTTCAGGAGGAGGTGGGCAGACTGAGGAGCATCTGAGAGTCTGAGAGGGAGATTGACCAATGGAGCTGTGCTCTGCCATCTCTGATGCACATGAGCCCACTCAGTATGGCCACTACGGAGGCAGGTCCAGGATCTGTTTTGTGCCAGGAGGAAGGCAGCGTTACAAGGGATAGGGACGGGTGGAAGCAAGTTACTGCATGGAGTTGTAAGAGGAACCCCTCCTTACCCTCTCAGCTACCTTTACAGAGTAGGTATGAGGCTCTGGGTATGGTAGACGAAGCGCATGATGAGATAGAAGAGGAGGAACCTGCGCAAGCACTCTCACCAAGGTCAGATCGACCAACCGCTTGCAACAAGGGCTGCATTAAGACCGGTGCTGAGAAGAAATAACGGCGAGTTATGGTCATAGGTGACTCCCTCCTGAGCGGAACGGAGGCACCCATCTGCAGACCAGACCCTCTTTTCAGGGAAGTTTGCTGCCTCCCCGGGGCCCGAATCAGGGATGTCACCAGACAACTGATGAGCTTAGTACAGCCTTTGGACTATTACCCACACCTGCTCTTTCACGTGGGTACTAATGACGTTGCAACAAGAAGTCTAAGGTCAGTCAGAAGAGATTTCAGGGTCCTGGGAAGAATGCTAAAGGATAGTGTCTTCCTCAATCCTCCCAGTAATGGGGAGAGACATTGGAAGAAACAGGTATGCCCAAGACATCAATAGCTGGCTCCAGGACTGGTGCCTCCACCGGAACTTTGGGTTTTTAAACCATGGAAGAGCCTTCGAGACACAAGGTATGGTGGGGCCTGATGGGATCCACCTGTCCCGATGGGGAAAATGCATCTTTGCTCGTAAGCTGGCGGGACTGATTGAGAGGGCTTTAAACTAGGATCGATGGGGGAAGGGGATACCAACAGGATTGCAGTAGGTAAGCCAAGGGTTGGCATGGCATCGCCTGAGGGTGGCAATGCTAACGGGAGCATTTACGCTGCTCCAGAGAGCACGGAGGGCTCAGGAGCACATCTGAAATGCTTGTACACCAACGCACGCAGCATGAGAAACAAACAGGATGAACTGGAAGCGTCGGTCAGCTCCCAGAGCTACGGTATCATTGGTATTAGCAAGACTTGGTGGAATGAGTCCCACGACTGGAGTGCTGGGATGGAGGGCTACAGGCTGTTCAGGAGGGATAGGCAGGGCAGGCGAGGTGGAGGTGTCGCACTATACGTAAGGGAGAGGTTTGATTGTACAGCCCTTACAGTTAGTGATGATGTGGTTGAGAGCCTCTGGGTGAGGATTAGGGG
>WAAD01011663.1:21375-52474 GCA_013389945.1 Fregata magnificens
TTCGTGGCCGTGGGGTCGGAGGCGGTCGGCATAAGCCTGGGTGGCCGTGGGGAGAGCCCGGCTGCGGGCTTCCCACCGCTGGGCCTGGTGTGAGGGAGCCCCGCAGTGCTCTGCCTCCACAAGGACCAGCCGGACCCGGCCGGGCCTGAGGGGCGCGGCACCCCCCCGCCGGCGGAGGAGCTTAAAAGCGGGGCATAAAAATCGGTGAAACGGAGATTAGTTTGTTTTGGGAGCTTTTTTGTGTAGGGGGGAGAGTTTTAATCTTTATTGCACCTTTTGCCAAATACTCAAAGGTTTAAAAAGTTCAAAGCTTCTCTACTTTTTCTGTGCGTAGAAGTTGATTCCACATCAACTAGGAAAGAGCTGCACTGAGTATCAGAGATTATGTTGTATTACCCATTTCTCATCTGTTTCTGTCACCTGTAAAGCCCCCCTCTGATAAAGAACCATTCTTAAGTCACTGAGTTCAGGCTGAGTTTAATACTATAGTTTATTATGATGTCCTGGAATAACTGTCACAGAAGTCATGGGAATTTGCAACTAAGCAATGGCCAGAGCCCCAGTGGAGTGATCTGAGTATCTTTGAGTACCTCTTACTTTTCAAGACAAAAGGTGAGATCATAGCAGATTAGAGAATTCCATCTGTTACATTTTTCTGTTTTGATTTATTGATGTATTTTTTGCCCTCCCTACCCGAGAAGTTAAAACCAAATCAAGAAAGATAAATACTGCAGTAGTAGTCTAGTTTTACTTGCATGGTCAGAGGCCTAAAAAGATGGCATCATTAGAGGGCATTGTACTATATGGATGCGCTATGAACTGTTTCAGCCTTTTGGCTTCACAGGCTCAAGAATTTTTTAAGTTCTCAGTGGTTACAGATGCAACCTGCTATCTCACAGGCTGTGTAGGAGTCTCAGCAGGACCTTCGAGACATCCATTCTGCCTCCAAACACTCTACCCCAGACAGGCAGAAGGCCCTGGAGCAGAGGCCAGGCTGAAGTATAAATGGACTACTCTGCAAGAGAAAGCGTGGACAGGGAGAGGAAACAGAGATCTGACTACCTACAGCTGTCCTGTGCTTCCTGCCCCCAAATTGCACTTGGGATGTCCTGAAATAATCGAAGCTGAACTGAAAAGCTGGAAAGCCTATGGTGGAGGGAGAAGACGGCTCTACGTGGCTGTGCAGGGAACGGGGCGGGAGGGGCAGGAAGAGAAGCAGCAGAAAGCAAGCAGGCATCCAGGGGAAGCACTCTGCATAGCACAAGGAACACTTTGGACCCTAAACCGCTCCTGCCTGGCCTTTATCTCCCCATGTGCCTGCGTGTTCATGAATACTGGCTGTCGGCAGTGCTGTAACCTGACACAAAAATTTTGCAGCCAGGAATGGCTTTTTCCAGTGGGTATGAGGGGAAGGAAACTGTGCCTGATCACATACAAGATACAGCCAGAAATGTTAGCTGCTAAGGGGACAAATGACTCCTTGCACAAAAATGCATGGATCCAGTCATCAAAGCATGCTTTAACTGAGGAGTGCTGTCCCCAGCTGCCGAGGATGGCTGCACAGCAGTCAGGTTGCACAGCAACCCCCTTCTTAGCATACCCTGCCAGGGCTGGAGTCATGGCTCTGGCAGGAGGAGGTCGGGCTCTGCCAAAAAGCTGGGGCATGTTGTAGGAGTTGCATTTGTTGCTGTGGGAACGAAGCTGGCTCTGACTGTGATTGTGGGCAAAGTGTAGGCTTTTCCAAGATGGATTTGGGTGGAGGATTCCTCTGTGACACGAAAAGTTTACTCATCTGATAGATAACCTGATGATGATGATGTCCTGTAAACAGGAGGGCCCTGGGCACTGCTTGTGTTGGAGAGATTTGGAGGTGTGCATCATGCCTGAGGGTGCGAGGGCACTGTGGCCCCGTGCTGCAGGGTTTTGTGGGGCTGGTCCTTGCAGCCTTAGGCCACCACCTCGGGGATGGTACTTTCCCAGGCAACTTGAGGGAGCACATTGCCGAGGGATGCTAGCACCAGGTGTTGCCAGTGATTGCCACCTTTCTGCCACAAAGGTCTGTCACTGCCACTCCCATGCCACCCCAACACCTCCCAACACTGAGAGAACTGGGATAAATCAATACGGAATATGGACTTGGAAGTGCTGTGGGGAATGCTGTAACAGCACCACGGCGGTATGGCCAAAAAGCACAGGAAGCTGGGTCTGTATCAGGACAGACCAGCTAGACAAACCCAGTTTCTTACTTTTCGTAAGTGTTACGTCTGACCAAGCCCTCGTTCACACGGGATGCTGGGCCCTTGGTCTAACCCAAGAAAGATTTTTTTTGTGAATTCTGACGTTACAGAATCTTCTCTCATGTCTGAAAATGGAAATATCTGTAGGATAGTGTATGAGAAATTTAGGATATCGGATAATTACAACAGAACCAATATGACTTTTAGGAACACCTGCATTATAAGGAAGTAATGGCAGTGGTCAGTGATGTTACAAGGATGGAAAAGGACATATTCTGCGCTAGTCACCAACTGCCAGTCTTCATTTGTAGCTAATGTCCTTACTGAATTCAAATCTGTCCTTGCTGTTTTCCTTCATCTTCCCAGAAAATAACTTCTTCACTTTTCAGAAATATATGTAAAAATCTTCCTCTTTTTCCCCCCTTTGGTGTAATTTTGGAGAAACAGAAAGAACTCAATTCACTGCGCATCAGAAAAGGTTGTGATGGTGCCTAAGCAGACTTCAGAGGTCACTCCATAGCCTTGTTCACATCTTTTACGTGTCCCAATTTGGTTCTGCCAATGGAGTTACATCAACACATTCCCATAAGGGAGATACTACTTATACTGACAAAAGGTTTCTTGAGCTTAAAATAAATTCACCAGTTAGTTATTGGAATAACTTTTGTTATTCCAGTAGCAAAATATTCATTTTGATGGTAAATTCATGTCTATAAGTCAGGTTTTGCAGGCAGAGGTGGCTTAGTGGTTTTCATGAGGTCCCTACTCAACTCAGTTATGCCTGCAAGCTTTTAGATAGAAACCGAGAAAATACAACACTAGTCAAAAAATTATACATAGTATTTAATATATTTATCTAATTATGTCTAAACAATGACATGAAAATATAATAATGTTGCAAATATGTTTTCACTTCCTGCAGAATGTTTCCAACCAATTATACAGCATATTTAGCCTCATCTTTCTTTTCTTGTTTTCTGAGGGGAATACAGTGTTTGCTATATATAGCATGTATTGTTAATTGAATACATGTTGAGAAGAAATCTGGTCTTTGATAGATTAAATCAAAGTTTTATGCTTTCCTTTATTAGGTAGTGTCTTGTTGGTGTAAAGGAATATGTATTAATAGACACAGGTCATTCTGCATGATACTATGAAAAGCAGCAATCACATGTTAGGTTTAAAGTTTAATTGTATGCAGTTTAATTCTATAGAAGAATGTTGAAAAGTTGTTAAATGAGCAAAGCCAAGTACTCACAGGTTGGGGGCTTTGTTCTTCTTGTAGTTGTTGAACTTGGCCTGTCTTTATTTGTCTTCATTGTATACATGCCTTATGAAGTAATCATTAATGAAGTTACCTCATACTCAGATTACTGCCTGCTATTTTTACTGTAGGTTGCTTGCCTCCAGTAGCAACCTGGGTGAATAGTGCCTGGCAAATGAGGCAGCTATTCAGTATTTCAGTTTCTCCTCATTAGTTATATCGTGGCCCTAGGCCTAATTTGCTGTACGGTATTCTTAGCACAGAATTATCCTTTTCCTCATAGCATTTTTTTTGTGACTTCTACTGCCACAGTACCTGAATGTCTCAGAAAAATGTATGAATTATATTTTTCTTTACAATATCACTGTTAGGCAGAGGGGTATTATTATATTCATTTTCTGGGTGACAATTTCCTCCTAGGACCAGAATTCGTAACAAAAGCACCATAGCTCTTCAGTGATGAAGTGTGTGGAAGACACAGAACAGTGTTCAGGAGAGGGGCCGACCACCCAGAGCACCCGTTGCCTCCAGCTAGGACTGCAACTGTTCAAATCTTTTGGAAATCGGATTCCAGCACTGGGACACTCCTGACGGATTCTGCAGGGCCAGGATTTCACCTGAGGGATCAGAGCTGGAGCACTGAGAAAATAAATAATGAACAGTAGTGGCCAAAAACATAAAGATGAGTTTAAATTCTTTGCCAGCTTCGCAGAGGGTACATGTACAAGAGCTAGGAACAACTCCATTGCCTTAGACGTCTCGAGTACAAATCCAGCCTCTCCCTTTTTGCCAGCTGTGGGATCTGCTTTGGAAGGTGTTTCAGTGTGTGAGGAATGCTACTAACTCGTGGGTTTGCTGGGATTTCTTTCCCTTGAGCCTGCACCTACCAGATTCGCTACCAGAAGGATGACCAAGGACAAGCGCCATTCCTAAAGCTACTGATTTTGTCCATTAAATTCAGTGTCAGACTGGTTTTTAACTGCCACTGATTGATTCTGGAATTGTTGGTTCTACATTCAATAAAAGTTAAGATTTCCAGTGTATCTTGAGCATCATGTAAGCCTGTGGCATCCTTTTCAAATACATTTCTCAAGATAAAAAAAGCAGATATTGTCAGTTGAATAGATTTAATTTACAATGTTTAGAATAAGTTTTTAGAGGCAATTTCTCCTTTAATTCATCTCACTGAAAGCTGAATGATGCTGGTGAAAGAAGTTAAACTGAACAAATCTTAACTATAGCTATTTTCATTTTTCTTGAAGGCTGTATTTTAAGTATTCTATGAATGGCTTATATTCCCACTACCTAAATGGATTGCTGATTTTCCGAAGAAAAAATAAACTAATTATTTAGAAATATCATCAAAATTAGCTCTCCAAACCATGACTCTAATTGCTGACTGAAAGAAATTCCACAGAAAATCTCTCTGATTTTTTTTTTTTAAAGGAAGACTTAATGCAAACATGACCTAGAAAATTGCTTGGGGAAAATAAAAAAAAAAAGAAAAAGGATGAAACAGCTTGTCACATAATCAAACTGATTATGCATTATGTTTTTGAAGCAGAAGCTCTAAAAGGAGATATAACAGGCATGCATTCCAGAGGGCGTACACACATACACACACACACACACAAACACACAAAAGAAAGAGTAGTGGGAAATGTAATCTTGAATAGTTAAAATCATATTTTACACTTAAATTCCATATTAGCAGCGGTTCTTGTATGACTTGGATAGGATATTTTTCCACACTATAGAAGAACATCTCGCAAAAGCAAAAAATAAGTTCTGTAATATTTTTCTGACACATCTCTTCATGCTCATTTAAAAAACCCCAGCATATTGAATATCAATGGGTGATTTTATTTGTAGACACACATATGTATATGCATGCAACCACATCCACTATACTTATAATGGGTTTGATCCTGAAGCGTTGTTGCACAAGTTATATGATATTTAGTAATTTCCAGAAGGATAAGCCTGATCCAAAGGCTGCAGTGGTCAAAGAGGTTCCCAGTGTTTGATGAGGCTTTGAATCAGGGGTCTGGTTACTGGCACTAGAAGCTGGCAGCCTTTTTTATCTGTATGACAACGTCACTCTTCCCTGCTGCTTGTCACTGTCTCACACACAGTAACTCGGTGAGCATGGGTATGAAAAGTAATAACCTTCTAGCCCACCGGTCTGGAGTTGTCACGGGTTTCAGTTAGGAGGAAACACAAACAGCACTATGGGTTTGTATGAGAAAATCCCCATTCCTGTGCTAAGTGTGCAAAGACAAACGTCTGCTGAGTCTCAGAGCTGCAGGGGAAAGGGGAATATGGCACAGGGTATCCAACGGTCATACAACAGCCTGCTCGTGTTGGGTAAAACTTTGTTTCCTAAGAAAGGTAAGAAAAAACTCTCTGATTTCTGTCAAAATCCAGTTTACTTTTTAAAATCACTTGGTTTGTTCTGCTTGGAGAAGAGAAGGCTGAGGTGTGCCCTCATCACAGTCTACAACTTCCTCAAGGTGGGCAGCAGAGGTGGAGGTGCTGATCTCCTCTCTCTGGTGACCAGTGATAGGACACGAGGAAATGGAATGAAGCTGCATCAGGGGAAGTTCAGACTGGACATTAGGAAAAGGTTCTTCACTGAGAAGGTAGTCGGTCACTGGAACAGGCTTCTCGGGGAAGTGGTCACAGCACCGAGCCTGTCAGAGTTCAAGGAGCATCTGGACAATGCTCTTAGTCATATGGTGTAATTTTAGCTAGTCCTGCGAGGAGCAGGGAGTTGGACCCAATGATCCTTATGGGTCCCTTCCAACTTGAGATATTCTATGATCTTTTCCCTCTTCCTAGCCTGTCCTTACCTTCTATAATCTTTTTTTCCTTCTCATCTCCTTTTCCTCTCTCCTATTCACTTCCCTGTTGCCCTAACCTCTGTACTGGGAGCCTTGCAGAAGATGTATTCAAGGAGCTAGCGATCCTGAACATGCCTGCTCTACTGGGCCTTGTATGTAGGGCTTGAGCAGCCTGTTCGTTAGCATGAGCAGCCACTGGATGGGAGCTTGCGGCCCTACGCCAGCCTGAGCTGCACTGATGGGTGCTAGGATGGAGAAAACCTTCCAGCCTGTTGGGAAACTGTCTGTTAGCTGGACAGCCTACTCAGATAATCCGTAACTTATAATACCATTGAGAAAGGTAGATTGTGTGTGGATCAAGGGGTGGAGCGCAGCGCTCCTGCCTGGGAGAGCACTGCCCACCCCTCGCTGTTACCCCAAGCAGGCGCTGGGGCGTCTCAGGGTGCTCACCCAGCAGGGTCCTTGGGCTGCACCGGGCTGCACGGGTCCCCTAGCCATAGGGTCACCTTGGCTGCATCACGGTCACGGAGCCACCTGCGGGCAGCTCTCATGCCACACCGGTGATTTTGCCTTCTGCGTAGCCTTGCCTTTATCTAACTGTGCAGCAAGAAGTTCTCATGCGAACGTCCTTTAGGAATAGAGTTGTTTTCTTGTGAGGAAAGCCTATAGTAGCTCAAATGATTAAAGGGGGGAGAGTGTATCTCCATGGACAGGATCTGCTCTGCACAGCATCCCTAGGGAAAATCCATCTGGGCTCCATCTGATGCTGCATGAACACAGCGTGCCCAGCATCTGAAGGGATGTAAGATGCACTGACTATCTATATTGCTCTTCTTATCCTATCTTACAAAACCTGCTATTTTATTAAGCCATTTGTTGTCTGGCCTTTCTTGTTGATATCCATACTGAGCCCTGCTCCATCCCTCTCCCCGCTCACCTCACCCCTTCCCTGGTGCAGAACAACTTCCTCCGCCTTTTTCCTGCCCCAGGTGCCAGCTGCTGTAACCCTGCCCCCTTGGCCTGCTGCCTCCCTGCACCCTTAGCTCACTTCCCACCTCACAGCCCTGAGAACCAGCCCATAGACTTCGAGATGCTAGTGAGACGGCATAAAGTCCAAGTACCGGGGGCTGAAAGACTCTGTCACCCGCCTCAGTGCATTCGCACTGCATTTACATTTGTCAAACTGTAGCATGTTCCCAAAATTTTGTAAATTAGTTTTGTTTATACTACTAAAAAAAAAAAAAAAAAGCAGATCTGCACTGAAGGGTTGCATAGGTGCCTCATACAGAAACCAGCTACACTGACCTGGGAAGCTGTGTATCATTCCCAGACTATTCGTGGTACAGTACATGTGCTTGATAAATGCTGCCAAGTCACCCAAAAATGTGTAGCAAGCAAGCAAGAAAAAGGGGAGCTGCTGACATGACTTCTGCCCATCCACTTTTCTCCTTCTTGTTTAGCACTTTTTGAGAATGGCTTTAAATTATTCTGTTTTCAATGGCCTTTTGCCTATTTTTATTTTTTTTCTGGCTGTCATTAGTCATTACCTGACTTTTGTTGGAAGCACTCAGGATCCAGGGAAGCCAAGATGTTTTGGTTCAGCTGTTTACATGAGGCTCGTGACAGATGGCAGAACTTTATTCTTAATGAGAAGTTTTTCCCCCACACGTCTCCAAGCAAGAGAGTGCTCCTTAAGCCTGCAGCAAACCCAAGGTCACTGCAGTAGGACAACCTCAGGTGGGTATCAGGAAAAAGCAGGAGCCCTGGGGTGGTCTGTAACAGACTGCAGACGCCACGAGCTTAATAGATGGTGTTGTTAGCCCTAGCACAGTTCTACCTTTGAACACCGGGGCGTAATAATAAGGATGGCAAAAATGGATAAACCTTTAGCCTCGAGGAAAAGTGAAAAAGAAGCTGGCGCATTCATGTTGGAGCCAAAAAAAAATTGTGTTATTTACTTGGACTTTATTACAGCCTGCATCCAACTGCATCAAAGATTAGTCATCTTTATAGAGTTTTTAGTAGAAGGAATGACTAACATAATTATAATAAACCCAACATTCTTACTTTATAATACACTACAAAAACAACTAAAATGTTAGCAGGTAAGCTCTAAAACCATAGAGCCAGCTTCTGCTTGTATTTGAATGATATAATCTGTAATAATTCTGTCATGCTTAGGTATATTTTTCCAGATGTATACCAATGGAATTGTTATCACAACCTTTTCCAAATTCTCCCGGTAAAAGGCATCAATGGGAATCAAAAATTATGGTAAGGTAGTGCTTAGCTTTAGGGTATGTAAGAGTCATTATGATTTCTATCATCTTGTATGTGTCTTTCTGTATCAAAATGTGTATCTGAAAATATGTTCTGATCCCCTTTCGAATATGTAACATCTGTTAGGAAGTAAACACAGATTTTCTTGTACTGTATGAAAGATGTTGATGTTCTAGAAAATGCTAAGAAAATGTTTTAAACATGATCCTTTTTTTTTTTCTGAGGTCTATGAAGAGAATACATTTTCCTTCTCACTATTTCCATCACATGCAGGAAAATTTTATTTTCCTTTATTTAATCAAGACATGATTCAGGGAATTCCTAAAATAAACCTAATCTCTCTGTAGACATGCAAAGCATTACAGGAGTTGTCCCGGGCTGATATAAATTGTTATACTTCTATTGGAGCAAATCTTTGATTGATTGCATCTTCTGAGGGTTTGCCTCTGGACTGTGAGAAAGAACGTGGCATTTTATTCTTCACTTTAGTAAGTGTTCAATATTCCTGGTAAAGTATGACATAAATCAATTTTGCTATCTTGTTGTAGCCATATTACATTATAAAAATCCTCTTCTGAACTTTGGAAATTTGATCTGCCTTTTTCAGTGCTGCAGTTTAAAAACAAATGGAATAAATTTTAGGTGGGTGTTCATGAAGTTGAAAAAAAGGATCAGAAGCCTCTTGGGCAGTGTTTTGCCTTTCTGTTGTTTTTTTGGTTTTGCTTTTATGGCATACAGACAGGATCTACCTTCCCTATTTTATCACAGATAATTGCATCCAAGTCTTTCCAGATATTAAAAATAGCTCATCTTCATGTATCTTTGTAAAATACCTGGGGTTTTTTCTATTTTCTGCATCACTATTATTCCACATATTATTTCCACTTGTCCAGAACTATTCCTTTTTTCAAAAGAGATCATTAGATCTAATTTGATAATATGTTGGAAGAAGCTTTAATAAATAGAGAATGACTGATGGGCGTTTTACCATTATTTCACATCACTGTTCACATCCAAATGAAAACATCAACCTACGTTTTTACGGAAGTTATTTGTATGAACAGCCTGTTGGTTTGTTCAAATAAACAGCGTAGGGTTATCATTTGTCTTTTTGTCCATATTTTCTCATATAATAGTTCCTTTTCTTTCCTTTCTTTCCAGTTAGTTTAAGTCCTACCTTGATTCTTACAAGCACATTATCACATGAATGTTTTACTTTTCAGTATATGGACATCCTTCTGCTTTTAGCTTGTATACATTTTGGCCTTTCAAAACTTTAGAAATTATTTTTGTGTCTAAGGGACTTAAATGTGTTAGCTGTTGTTTTGCTAAGTGATCTGCTTCATTCTGAGTATGACTGAATTCTAAATAAGATCTAGTGGCAAAACAAATATTATACACAGCTACAAAATATATTAACCTACAGAACTGAATAATATGGCAATCATTTAGTATTTATATCTATAATAGCCATAAAAGGAGAATCACATTTTAACTCAAAAGTCCTCTTGAACGTTGGAGCCTGAGATAATCTGGTTTAGGGTTTACATTTTGTGATTGCTCTGTTGATTTATGTCTCATTTGACAAGAAGGTATCTGATAAAGTGTCTTTTGAGTTATAGGACAGGAAGATGAAAGAAATTTAAAGTTTTCACATCTTTGGAGCATGAAGTTGGGCTCCAAATCCAAGTTAAGCATCATAAAACAGAGGTGACCTACCTTGCAAAGGTGCTAACTCCCAGCTGGTGTGGAGATGAGTTGTTCCCACTCATCACATTATCCCACTGAAATCCTCACGTCTTGTCTGTCTGCTCTCTGTTACATGTGACGTCTTCTCTGATCACACATTCCCTCACCTAGTTCTTTTCCCCCAAATTTTGACCCCAAACCTCTGTTCTCCTTAAACCCTTTCAACAAAACTCTGTGTATGCTTATAAATCATCTGAAATTCCATACAGAATTTTAAAAGGCAAGACACTGAGTAAAACTTGACCATGACCTATTTTTTGTATTCTATTCTCCCATAGCCTCCATTTTTCCCATGGTGTATTATTTCCCCTGCTCCTACCCTATTTAGAGATTTACATTGTTACGTTTCTATAAAGAGATTCTCCATTTTGCCTTCTTCACAGACAATAATTTATTCCAGACAATGAAAGTTTTTTATGTCTGAGCAAATACTTGATTAAGACCTTGCCTGTATCAATGCATGACAATTGCTCACCATCCTGTAAATCTGGTTGAGTTTGGTCATTTGCAGTTCTTCCCTTAAGGAGTCAGTAGCAAGTTGGTGACCTACAGCTTTCTTAAACCAAATGTTTGGTACATTTTGTACCTACCAAGAGAAGAAAAGGTCACTGTAAAATATTTTTAAAAGCAGAACTACTCCATAGAACTGTCTGCGTTGCTCAACATCGTAACATCTCATGGTAGCAGCATTAATTAGATCTACCTTCTCCAGCTCCGACCAGTGAAGCTGGTTCCTCTTCTTGCTTTTCTCAGAGGCCAACCTTTTCAACTCTTACAAGTTCTTCGTGTTCCTTTTTCAGTGTTATACCTGTTGCTGAAATCCCTAACACTAAGTCCTGGTCCTCGGGTTGTCTGTATCACAGGCCACCACCCATCCTTCCCATCCCCATGTCCTTTCTGTAGAAAGAGGAGCACAGTGGAAGGCAACACACTTCTCCCTTCCACCTTCTGCCACCTCATCAATCTTGTCCTGCTGTGGAGCCAGGGATACACGTATTAACCCACAAGACCAAAGGTGATCTGAAGTCCAATAACCTGAATGCAGCTTAAGATGGCAGGCTTTGCACTGCATTTCTGAGCAAGCACTTCTGTCCTGCCAGCTCTGCACTAGAGAGCTGTTACCTGCAGCCAAGGTGCAGAGTGGGTTGGTGCATTTTGTTATTTCTTAAATGGCTGCAGTAAGTTTTGCCTGAGTTTTTTGATCAACCCCCCCTCAACCCATAGAGCAAATATAATAACCAGGCAAGACACAACATTCATAAATGAGGACGCTTCTTATCTGTCAGAAACGCTATTATTTTCTGTACTGTTTTCTTGTTCAGCAGCCACATAATAGGATACAGATTTTCAGAACTGGCATATTTTATCATGAGATGTTGTGATATTCCTACATCTAGTGAGCAACAGAGTTCCTTCAAGGTGAGTACAGTTATGTTTTCAATTAAAGCACAACTTCATACATTTGTTTCTATTCCCATTTCATTGACAGGCATTGGAGGTGAAGAATATATATTGTATTTTCATCCAGTTTGTATTCCATGATCAGGTATTTGAGTACCCCTCTTAGGTAGGCAGGGCCACTGTATCTCAGCGTCTGTATAGCTTCTCACATGTAACACAAATTTGTACAAGCACATGTAGCTCTCAAAAGCATATCCATCTTTTCAATGTCATTTGGTTTCAAGTAGTCATTGATTTCAGTCATTATACTTCATTTAGGTAATACCTGTGACCCCGATGTTCTTCTCCACGTCTGAGCACTGGGATCGGTTTGATCTGTTTGAGCAAGTGTCCTTCCATGCAAAGGCAAGTGAGAGATGCGATTCTGGTCTTCACTGCCTGGAAACCTATTGCTCTGCCATACAGGTATTTTGGTCCCATTCCGGACTCTGGCAAATATTTTTACATTTAATATTATCATCTCTAATAAAAAGCATTGTCCTTACGCTAATTATTTTGGTGGCACTTAAGAAGTGCAGGTTTTATTTTATTCTTGTTTGAGTATAGGTTGGTTTAAAATAAACTTGGTTTGTTTTGCTGAGCATCATTTATATAGGCCTGGAAGGAGGTAATAAGGATGTCTGAATGTGCTGTACTCTGAGCCTTGTATCTGCTGATGTGACCCCTGTGTAAGCTGCACTGTATACAGGGTGTATGGTGGAAGCTGGGTAGCCTTCAGCATGGCTTTCACCACAGTACACTGTTGTAACTTTGCTAATGACAAAACTTAAATTAATTTGATCTCCGAAGTAGAAGCTAAGTCCTTTTGCTTTTTTTAAATGTAGGGCTGTCAGGACTCCCGGGGACAGTCCTGAGTTTTGACAGCTATATAAAAGCACATCACCCAACACTTTATGAGAGGTTCTAGAAACTTTTTCCAGAGCTGCTTTTGTACCGTCTACACAGGCTGTCCTCAGCCTCCCACTGACAGCCTGGTAAAAGCCCTATATGGCTAGTTTTCTTAAAACTTGGCAAGTGGATCTCCTTATTTCTTCCCCTTGTTGAAAAGAGCTTCTGCCTGTAGGTTGCTTTTTGCTGTGCTACGAAGGCACACGTATTCTCTGCTAATGAAGTACGATGATAGCCTTGCTGATCTTTGCCCCGCTCCTTGATTTTCTTCCTTGTTATTCAGCTGAGGCTGATCTTCAAACCTTTTCAAGAAATTTTAACGAGAAAGAATTTTTGCATGGATCATCCTCCCTCCCATTCACAGCGATTGTTATGATTTTCTCCTGTTATTTGAAGCAACAATATTTCTAAAGAGACATTACTTCTGTGGAAAATTATTACTTGGAAAAAGGTTTCTTCTCCCACTACTATTTCACAGTTTTTCAGGTAAGATCAAGCTAAAATGGCTAATCCTATATCTAGTTTGCAGTCTGTAAGCCACTTATAATAATCCTGTTTCGAAGTCCAGCAGCAGACATAGGAGGGATTGGATGACCCAGAGGAATAAAAAAGGCTGGGTGAATATCTGGAAACATTTTCTTGGTCAGTCTGTAAAAGATTAAACAGAGTTTCCCCCAGGAGTAAAAAAAAAAAAAAAGAATTATCAGTAGCTTGAAACATTGAAAACAAGTTTGGATGCAATAGCTTATAGAGGAAAAATGCTGTACTAAGGCAGATAATAAGCAAAAGGGCTTGAGAGTCCTTTCTGATGTTTCATCTATATGGAAGGGTAATTAGGTATGCGCACAATTACAAAGCAAATGGCATGATGATGTTTTCCTCAGTCAGATTTGTTCTTCTGTTCCTCTAATTTGGCTTTAATTAATGCTAACACAAATAGGTTTTTTCTGAATATAAACACAGATACATACAGTATTAAGGTTTAAATCATGCCTGTGATGCACTTGGATAATTTCTGTTGCCAGCAGGGAGAATACCACTTTTTCTTTACATGTGCAGGTGGAGCAAGTTGTACCCTGAGTATAACACCGATAGTCATGCTTTGTTGCATGTGTGAAATTTAGCAAAGGGAATTAACAACTGAAACAAGGCTTCCACATGAAGGATAATATTAAACAAATCTAGCTTTAAGTCCTGACCTTCCTACCGATAATTCCTGTCAGGAGGCTTTGAAGTCTGATACTAGAAAGCCTATGAAGCTTGGAAACTGAAAACAGCATTTCACAGGTATTAGCATGATAATTAGGAGTCTGTTTTACACATCATTTTAATTTGAAAGTAAGTAATCAGAGTTTAGATGACACTTCGCTTAATTATACTGAGTGTTTGACATGAAAGTAAATTAATAGCAAATTGATTTCCACCATCTGCTACTATTAACACCAGGAAAAGCAGAACTTCAAATGCCATATCTTTATCCATTTTTAATATTATTATCTAAAATAGATGTTGTGTCTTTGTAAGAAACATCACAATGCACTTGATGGAAGAATAAAGCAGCCAAAACAGTTCTCTAGAGATACAGGAGAAGACTTTGGGACTCTGGGAGCAGAAGAAGGTTAGCAGGGTGTGTGAGTGGGATTGAGCCTGTAGCACCACCACCGCCCACAACACGCAAGGCAAACTCAGTTTTCAGCACTGCACATTCCAGACTGTGTAGCGTATTTTGGGTGCAACTATACAAGAAAGGGAGAGAGTCCCACTACAAACACTCAATCCTCTACAACATGGAGAGAATTGGAAAGTAAGAGCACATGTGTTCAGGTTTATCATTATTCCTTACTGTTAACCAAGGCTCTATACATCCCAGCCTGAGATAACCATCAAGTGTTAGCATCCCTCAGTTTTACAGACAGGTTAACGGAGAGACTCTTTGGAAATGTTCAGCCTTTGTTGTTGTTGTGGGGGTTTTTTTAATCTCACAATGCAAATTATTTGACAATTTAAATATAGGAACCATTATCACTCTAATATTTTTTTTATGAGGAATACGTAATTGGAAATTGCTGCCTTGCCTGAAGAGCACAGCTTTCTACATAAAGTATATAATTCATATCCAACAAAAAAGAATACAGTGAGAATGAGTTATGGCAATAAAGCAGTGAAAGTATTTTTAAGTGTGAATGTTTATTTGCTTTCACAACACAATTTGAAAAAGCTGGACAAAGTCTGGAATATTTCAAAGGCAAACACTGTTCGCCATCTAAAGCTGTCATTGTTACGGGTTCTGTCGCACAGTGGGTACACTTAATTTAAAACCTAGGACTATATTGCATCCAGCAAACACATGCTATTACTGTGATCTGATAAAGGCTGGGACAGGCTGTGCTCACATTCTTGAGGAGTGGCAATTTTAAAATACATTCCTACGTCCATAATACAGAGACCCATGATAAAGGTGGGTCAGGTGTGGTTCTATTTCACAGTAGACTAGGGGTAAAATGGAACTGCCATATTATGTTTCTTGAGATTAATGTACTTTGAGAACACTTTTTCAAATAACGTGAACACTCTAGCAACATAGGTCTCTCCTCATTTTATTAAACAACACGCAGAACTACTGTGCTTGCGCTGTCTTCTTTACACTGTCTTTGGCTAATGGTTTTCAGATCATTTTAGCGATTATCCAAAAGAGATTATTTTAGAGAACCTGGAAGAGAATTAGGCCCTGAAAAATGAAAAAGCCCAAATGAAAAACCCCAGCAACTAATTAGAGAGCAGTCAGGTTGTGCCAAGGCAGAGCTGAGTCCTGCAGCCAGAAGTGAGCAAGACACTTACTACCACCAGCCTTTACTGCTTTGTGGGATGCTTGCAGAATAGATTTTGACAATTGCTCTTGCTCAGCCCTGCCTGAGCCTTCCCTCCAAAATTACTGTCCTGGTCATAATGGCAAACAGTGTTAGCAAGCTACAGAAATGGTAGAGGTTAGGAGTTGTGATTCTCTCAGACCCCAAGTGGGCTTCTGTTTGAGCCCCTAGGAAAAAAAAATTTAAAATGCTTTTTGCCAAGGAATACACTATTACCAGTTCCTGAAGGTGGAAGCAAGGCAATTTTCCCAACAACCTCTGAGACTCCTGAAGCATTATAAAGACATCAGCTTTATGAAGGCATCGACAAGACTTGAGAATTTCCTTGCGAAGAGCATCCCTCAGCGACCAGACAAATGCTGTTTGTTCTCCCCTGTTTTTTCTCTCACCGGTAGTCCTTGCGCCAGATTCGTAACTGGAGTACTTGGATCCCCACCTCACATTGAGACTGGGGCTCAAATATCCCTCTTCAGCTGCAGGTTTCCTGCCAGAGACACCTGTGATCATCAGCCACCTCAGGCACATTGGCTGTTCTGGCCACACTGTGAACAGGCTGGTCTTTACAGAGCAGAGTAGAGACAGGATTTCCTTTGAATTTCTATATCCATGCTTTTTTGCTCACAGTGACAGTCTTTAAACATATTAATAAGGAATATAATTTTTAAAAGTTTCTGGGAACCCTTAGCTATTTCTTAAAGCTTATTACATATTGCTCATTATAAAATTGGACCTAGTGTATGAGTATAGACATTTAACATACATGCCATCCTCAGAAGAGATATACTAATGCCTTTGATTTATGCTACAGTGACAATTTAAGCTACGTGGATTGTAGGTTTATGTAGGTTTGTGAAGATAAAAATATCAACATCACAAATTATTCTACATTAGCTAACACCTTGCTAAACAGATTAATTTAGGTCACATAACTCCAGTGACAAAATTCAGGTGATCTCTTTATAACAAATATCCTTAACACCCTATTTCATTTTCAGACAGTATTCAGATAGCTCCTGAGAATGGCTGTGAAATTCAGACCAGTTTATCAATTATCACTTTCACAAAAGAGTAGTTTTAAGTCTATTTTCCCTTGAAGGTCTCTCAGATCAGGTGAGAGAAAAGTTTGAATGGGGGAACTGGAATTAATTTCTCTTTCTCTCTCTCTCTCTCTCTTTTAAACATTTGAATAAATGGATAGTGGTTGTGCTTAAAGAGAAAAATTCAAATACTATTCATGAGCTAAATTTCCCTCTCATGAACATCCCACATCTGATTTTACAACAAGCCCAGAAAACCAGGTTTATAATCTATGATGAATTTTTCTCTGAGCCTTATCTAGTAGCCCCTCCCAGATTTCCTTGCTGCTCACTGGCAGCCCATTATATTAGATGACACATTGCTATAGTTCTCATATACACTCTCACATAGTATGACAGGAAGAAGGTCTAGGTCCAGATGACTTGGTCAAAAAACTCAGGCAAAAAGATCTGACGTTCTGAAACAGTCCTCAGGTTTACACTTGCCATCAAGCATTGGAAGAAGGAACCCAGAAGATAACCCAGGGAGGTTCCCTTTGTCTTTGTTGTATGACTCCATGTGTAACCAAATTTAGACATCTTTTTATCAGCTCTTCAACAGACCCTCCTGGGTTTCCCATCCTAGTGGTGACTTGCTTTGTGAAGCTCTAAAGTCAGAGAAGCCAGACATGGCTTTGTAATAATTACAATTTTAGGTGGACAGGTATGTGAGAAAAAATGAAACATGTTATCATAGCCAGAAAATAAAGGCAAAACCCTGCTTTTAAGAGAAGAAATAGGTTTGCTCTGCTGGATTTCCTTGAGAAGACTGGAATGTTTCCACCCCAAAGTGGGAGCAGTAGCTGCTGTCCTTATACAGTACAACAGCAGAGTCTGTGTGATGTCCCTGGGTGGGCTACGGGCTTTCCCTCTGCCAGACACATCGTGTGTGATAAAAAATGAAGAGATGAGATTTAGAGGCTTAGATTTTTACAAAACCTGTTTGGTGTGAAATTCTAGGGGGACAGTATTTGCAAATGGTGTTGGAATTAGGCAGAAATAATTATTAACTGATCCCGCTTTTCTACTTTGCATCTTTGGCATGAAAAGAACTTATCTTTCTTACTTCATTAAATATGTAGCAAAAAAAAGTAAAAAACGTAAGAAGATGCTTCCAGTGTCTTACAAAGTGACTTTAACCACAACAGCATCTGAATTTTTATGACTGGCTGCTCTGACCTCTGTAGTCAACATAGAAACAGTCAAGGAAAAAGAAGAATATCTTACTCTCCCGGGTCTGTCTGTACTGGGAATTTAAATTATTATCCTTATTGGAGCTCAAGGCAGACTTACCTTCTATTTAACAGGAGAAATAAGGAACAGATGCACCTGAATTTGGGGTAAGCCTGCAAAATCTTGTCAAGTCAATGGTCATATTAAGAAGCACAGATTCACTTCCTTGGTGGTGATCCTATGAATAAAAGATTGGTCTGTTATACCTGTGTTATACCTGTATTTTTAAAAGGTTATTGGCCTTGACACCCAGGATGGCCATCAAAGGCAAACTTGTCATTTTTACATACCAATTCTCATATCTATTATAATGCTGTGACATTCATTTGCAAATCCTTGAGGGAATACAGTCTCCCAAACACAAAATGTGTTGCTGAAGTGATTTTTAATATATACGAACTGTCCAGACTCCCAGGGCAGATTTTTCTAGCAGTTATACTTGTATAAATCCCAAACTGGAAACAGAGCTGATTCTATTAAACAGGTAGTCCTGTGAACACCAGACCTCAGAAGGCCTGCTTGCTTTCAGTGGGATCTCCCTGCTGAGGTGCAATCAACAGGGACCTGCTTTGACGGGAAACTAGCGTTCCCAACATCTAATAAGGTATGAACTCCAGCTGAAGCTTTCCTGAAGTTGGAGCACTTAGCATCTGATAGATGTCAACCAGGGCGGGGTGCCTTGGGTGAGGGCACTGATGGACATGTCTATATTAGCAAGCAAATTCAGACCAATAGGACCAAGTCTATAGAGAGGAACATCATGGTCTCTGCTATCTGCATTTCAGGGATTTTTGAGCATCCTTTGCCTGGTGTCATGGACTATATGCCCATATGTGACTGAAGTACATTAAAGACAATCCTGGAGAGCATCTCCCAGTTCAGTTTCATCTGAATGGAAGCCCGTTTGTACATACTGAGACCACTCCATGACACAAAACGACACACAGCAAGAGTGGGCAAATGGGAAATTTGCTTAAAAATTAGTGCTTAAAAAAGTACTCAGAGTACTAGCTGTACATACAGTCTATCTCCTTTCTCACCTGCTTTCTTCAAATGTACAGGAAACTCGCATCTTTGAAACATCTCTCTTTTTTTTTTAAATTTGGTTGAAATATACTGACAGAGAGTCTTGGCTGTGACTTGTGTTCAAAGGTTGCTGGAGGGAAAATGAAATGCATGCACACAAAGCAGTGTCACATACTCCACATACATTAACTGGGGACAGTATAGAGTTACATGGGCTTTCCTTTTCACACGTGAGCATGAAAGTTAACTCTTAGGGCTAGGATGTCAATTTATTTAAATGTTCACTGACTTCAGAGTAGATGCAGTGTTTTACTCAAGTCAGAGACTTGGACCCTTGTGTTTACAAAGTGCAAACTCATTTAACTCAGTTGATCTGAGAAAGACTCCTGATTAAAAAGACTTTATTAGGAATAGCTGTTCATTATGCATACCCACAGCTTCCCAGAGAAACTCATTCTCGGCATCCTGCTGTGACAGAGATTAGTCATTATGCGGTAAAGCTGCACTGCTGGGACCACATTTGCATTATTAAATGAATTAGAGTATTACTTAAGAAAAAGCAGTCCCATAGCCGTGATCACCACCCCCGAACGCAGGCTAATGCAGCCGGCAAATGTTGCAGGACAAGGACACCTCTAACAGTTTGGAGAGAGATGCATCCTCAGTCATCTGCCAGAGTTAATCAGATTTGCACTGGCGTCGATAAAATACGATATAAGGAAAACTTCTTAGAAATTTTGCATTAATAGCCAAGTACCAGTTATCAAAAGAAAGCAACAGTAGATGCTGTTTATAAAACATTACAATAGTGAGGTGTTAAGTTTTTTCCCCACTGCACGAAGCCTGCAGCACCACTGAAACACATCTACATCCGAGGTTTAGCACGGACCTTTCTCCCAGTGCACTGCTGGACCCACTGCTGCCCTGACCACAACAGCATACAGCCAGGTACTACTCAGCCAGCCAGGAGGAACTAGCATTTGAGGTGCAGTCAGGAAAAGCTTTTAAGTGATCTTTACGCAGCCATCTCCTCTCTGGGAAGTTCCCTCTTCGTTTCAGCGCAAGTTTAAGTCCGTGTGTGGAAAGCATCTTTTTTAGTTTGAACTAAAAGAAACTAGAAGGACTCACAGTCAATACCATGTGCGTTGTGGGAGACCACAAAATTGAGCTGAGGCACTTCACCTTCTTAAATGGCCTCCTGTCCATCCTAGGACACTCAAGCTTTTCCAGTGCTTTTCAAGGCATTTTTAAACACAACTGTAATAAGGTAATAAGTTTGACTTTAAACCTATGTGAATTAGGAGCCTTCACGTGTTCAATGCAGTTAAAAAAAAAATCCCTGTTTCTACACAGCTACAGACTGCCACCTTTTAGCCTCTGTTTCTGCCTGACTTACTCATTCAAGCCACACAACATGCAGAACATGGGTCATGGCCACCTTTAGAAATGCTGGCTGTGTCTCTTGCCTCTGCTCTGAACCACATCCCCAAGGAGATTTCAGGAGCTAAGCTGGAGCATGCTACAGTCCGGGGCTGGCAGTATGGCTGGATAGTAAATGAGGGCATATGCTTTTACTCAGGTAAAGGTTTAGCAGTTCAGGCATCATGTGCCATAATTCAGGCAGCCCGGAAAGCCATGTGAGGAAAAACAGGAAGGAAAATGGAGCTGCAAGCACGTCCTGGCAATGAAAAGGGGTGAGAAATGGCTGGTGGCCAAATGCAACGAGCTGGTGCATTTTAGAGTACGAACACCAAATTCAGTAACATTTTAGAAAAAATACCAAAATCATGCACTCTAGAAGCACACAGTCCCTGTCTGAAATGAAAGCGGCTTTTTACCCCCTACAGTAGCTATTATTGCAAGCTGTGAGCAAACGGGTGGCTTCAACTTGGTTCATATTTTCAAGGTTATCATCATAATCGTAATTCCACAGACCCAAACACAATAAGGTAGAGATCCTAGCTGTTACCAAACTCTTTGAAAAGCAAATCAAAAAGGAAGTTACAAACCTAGCAAAAAAACCAGGAGCCTGAACTTTTTATTAAATCTGGGTCTAAATACTTGAACTGTGGAGACTTTGGGCTATTGCAAATCTACTGTAGGACCCCAAGGGTCCAGTCAGATCAAATAGGCTGAACTGATCCAGCAGCTCAGGGCTGCTAAAAGGAGCACTCCTCCTCCCTCTTCTCCTCCTCCTTTTTGTCACCAGTGCCCTCCTTCTTCCTCTTACCCCAGTGGTCCCCAGCTCTTCCTGGGTTTACTTGGTGCTATCTGACCTTTCAAGGAGGCAGCTGAGCTCACGAAAGTGGTAGAAATTAACCCAAGGGAAAAAAAAAAAAAACCCACAACTATTTTTTAGCAATAGCAAGCTGTGAAGTCAGCTCGGCCATCTCATCTGATTGCATCTTCAGTCCTGCTGAATATTACACAAGCAAACACTGGTTGTTCTTGAAAAAAATATGCTGAGTTTTTCAAACAGCAATATATGGCCTTTGTTACTCTTGCAAAGTTGTATGAAGGTGCAAGACAGTAGACTCTAGCTCATAATTTGTACAGTTCCCTTGTGCTAATAAAAGGGGTCTTTTTCTTTGTACCAAGATGCTGCCTGAACTTTCAAGTGTTTTTGAAGACAACTGCAATTTCTCCCTTGAAATAAAGAACCAATGGCTTAATATTTAACCTGTAGCTGTTGTCAGCTATTTAACCTTGTCCAGAAGTGAATGGGTAATTCCCCCTTGCTAAGAAAGTGTAAAAATATCTTAAAATGACCTTGTGCCAATTTTATGGTGAAAAGTCACACTTCAGTAAAGCTACACAGCTAATAACAGTGTTGACCTTTTGTTCTTAGCCATCTAAAGACGTTAAAATCTGACTGAAACACGATTATGCAATCTTAGACTCAAAGTGTAGTTAAGTGAACACGTATGCTTAAATAAAACAAGGGGATAAAACAAGGGGGCAGTGGTAGCGAGGACCAAGCAGGCAGAGGCAGAGCCAGCTGAGCCCTGCTCCTGGCAGCCCTGAGGAAGAGCTGTTCTAATTTTATCTCACTGATTCTTGGCTGGTTGTAACATTTTTGTTATCAGAGTAGACTTCTTTATTTGGACAAAGAGTGACTAAGAAGGGGTGATTTATTCACATTAACAGACAGTCAGTACTAATGAGTCATTAGGATATGATCAGAGAGAGTTTGTAACCCTGCAGGCCTGTGAACAGGGCTGAGCAAATCAATAGAAAAAACAATGATGAGTTTGCGTTTGAAAATTTGTTTTAGGAAATTAAGGCAGATAAGAAGGTCATTAGTTATTAGGAAACTAGACTGACTAGTGGATATTCCTATTCAAGGAATGAGCATATTAAGATTTCTCAAACTGCAGTGTCTTTGCAGTCATATGAAACCTGAGGCTAAGCTGCAAACAAATGGCAAAGGACCTTACACATGGCCCATGGAACAGTCTTGGACTCTTAATGGCTTGGAGGTGACAGCCTAGTTACTCACACATCCAAAAGAAACAGAGGAGATTTTGTAAAATGCAGCTTATCGAGCTGTATTCATGACCCTGAAGGCTGAAACATGCCCTTTAATTTCACTCTATCAGGGTGGGAGCTACCTGCAGTAGCCCTGTGAAAGCTATAAGGAGTAATTTGGATTTTAGCCCACTGCTCTGCTATAGCCTCTTGGTAGTTTTTAACACAGTCAGGCTCATCTGGACAAGAAATCCCACTTCTTATGACTCGTGGTCCAGCAGCTCCCCTGGTTTCCACTCGATGCCAACCATGCAAGACCTTGCTTCTCTAAAGAAAAAGCTGTACAGCTCTCTACAGAGAAAATCCCACTGCTTTCTGACTCAGCCATCATAAAAAAAAAAAGATTTGCTTTGATGTAAAATTGTTCCTGAATGCACATAAACAGGCCGGCTTTGAAATGTTGGTGCAGAATTTGTCCTTTGGGCACAGTTTACTGTTTCTGGCATAATTATGTTTTTAAATGCTTGATTTCGTCGTACTACTCTCTATCGCTGGACTGGATTAAGTCCCAGTGAGCTCTTATCCTCCAAGTGAGCTGTTATCCTCTTCTCCTGTAACCAGCTGGGTCTCAACATCCACTGTAACCGGAGTGGTGGCTCTGCATTTTAAAAGAAGAGAAGCTACTTTTAATCACCTAGCTCATAAGTGATCACCGTCACAGTCTCTTCAAAAGTCTCCAACAGCCAGAAGCAGGATCACACTGCAAGTGTAATTTCCTCCTTATCACTCATCCTGGGGAAGGATTACTACGGGAAACAACGTCCCGCTCAGCACGGCAGGCTGGAAATCCTGGCTCTCGCCACAGGCAGTGCGAGCTCTCCGGAGCGATAGACCCAGCGCCACGTTCAGCATTGCCTTTGCGGGCAGCCTGGCTGGCTGCTTCCCACCGCTGCAAGAGAGCCATGGTGCCACTGCCCACGCAGGCACAGTGGGATGGACTGGAAATCACCAGGGGGCTGTCACGGTCCATTCCACAGACATGGTAAATAAACAGAAAATAATAGCTGGGAGTTTTCATCTGTGCGCGGGAGCTTCAGCGTGGCCTGCTTCAGTTTCAGGGTGTCGGGAGAAATCTGTGTTTTGATTGTTCAGACTTCAGATCAGCTGCTGTAAACATGACGTGCCTGAATGCTTCTTCCAGGCAAATGCTGATGACAACGCAGCTCACAAATTCTGCTAAAACAGATTATCTTCCATCTTGCTGTTCACCCTTCTTAGGGCTAACTGACTAGTCATTAATCCTCGAAAATTTAAGACAGCTATAGGTCTCTAATTTGCCCCTAGCTTCCTGTAATCCAAAATGATTGTTCCAGAAGCCAAAAATAGCTGCTGCACGTATCCAGCTGTCCCTTTATTTTACCAGAGATGACCTAAATACCAGTGGGGACAACAAAATGCCGCATGGTTTTCTGCTAAATATGTGTCCCATCACATTCCCTCCCCATTGATAAAATTTTCTTGGAGCCCATCACTGCCTTCGAAGCTCCTTGTGGCAGTGGAGCAGCAAAACCAAATTGCAGCAGAAGGGAAAATCAAAACTTAGAGGACACAAGACTGACACTGAACTCAGCTATTTACTTAAAACTTTGCCAAGGAGGGAAACACAAAGCTGTTAATGATGGTAACACTGCAACCCAGAAGGCAGGTTTTTATCCCGTTCCCGGAAGGTGAGCTATGCTCTAGTTTCTAAGCGAGGACAATGTTTCACAGCAAAGATGTGCAGGTGCAAAACATATGCCAGTAGTGACCTCCCACTTTATTCAAGCTGGGTCCAATGCACGAACTGCTGCTCTCTTTTAAGGGGGCAGTGAAGTGACCCATTTTTTTAAATCAAATTTTAATTTGCAGGTCTTCCATGAGTTCCCAACATCCAGTCTGAAAGCATGTGCCTGTAGACATCATGACTTAGACACAGCTTCATTAAAGACAAAATCAAGCAGCTTGGGTTTTTTGGCCACCTTGAGGCTGTAGAGTGTCCTCCCAGTTTACTGTGTCCAAAACTCCCTTTTGATTTCAAAATCTATTATGCAAACGCAGGAAGCATAATGACTAGGACCATGAACTCTGAACATAGGACTCTGCCACCCAAAAGATGTTTTTCTCTGACCTCTAAAAGTAAATGTCTCCGCAGCTCTCTCCTGCCAAGGCTACGTCTACATCAGAAAGTTGTGTGACGCAGCTGGAGCAGATCCAACTTTGCAGATCGCAATCTGAGGTTGTGGTGATGATCCCACGTTGTCATTAGACGTGTTGCAGCTTTTGTCTGGTCGCCTGGGCTGACTGCCCAGTAGTGGCTGGAGCACACTTAGTGCAGTCCTGAAGCATACCGTTTGATGAAACCAAACCAAACATTTGGTTTGGTTTAATCCGAAAGGAAGTTTGTTTTAGGGATCTTAGGAAGACCTCATCCACACATGCCAAGACCTCTCTGTGACGCAAACCAAAGCGCAGTAAGTGGACACAATCAGGAGAATCACTTCAAAAGCATCATTCTGATCTGAACCACATCATTAATGACAACACATTCTGAGTGAGCTGGCATCTGCCTAGGCTTAGCTAACCAGAGGTAGGTTTTAAGGACAATGTCAAAAAATGGGCAGATTCTGATGCACTCAAGTCTGTAAAGGCTGATGAGACGCCACGAGGGTCAGCACTCCCTGCTGGCAGAAGAGCCTTTTTCACCATGGGTGCACTCCATCTTTAATTGTAAGGGACATCTTTTTTTTCATTCACTTGTCAGAAGGGTATGGAGAAGTCTGAACCATTCAGTCAAATGCTACTGGCATGAGTTTTGCCAGGCAACACCAATAGATCTAATTGCTGATGAAAAACTGTTTCAGGCTGGAGACAACTTCATTTCCTCAAGCTGGAGTTCAAAAAATTCTAAAGACAAAGCCTAAGGAAAAAAATATAATTTTCTGTTTTTCTGTGGCTATCCTGAATTACAGACTTGAAATATAAAGTCATGGGCATGGAGTTGTATTTGAGCTGTTGGCTGTTGAAGACTGATGTTCCCCCACACTTTTATTTCTGCATTTGTAACCCAGTTAGGGAAATGGCATGCAAAAAAAGAAACCTTTCAAAGGCTTCACGTAGGGCTACATGAACAGAAAATACTTAGCGTTATTTGAAGTCTAATATGTTTTATTGCACGTTTAGTAAGTATTGTGGGAAGAGCAGAAACATGAAACAAACCAGCCCTTCTGGTTTCTATATTTTTTATTTTTTTTAAGTAGCGGCTTTACCAGAGCTTTATGGAAGTTTCATAACAGGGTCAGCATCCTATAAATAAAGGAGAATTTCAGCAGCTGGGGGTTCTACTGTGTCACTGATGTTCCCCCCCCCCCCCNTGAGGGAACTGGAAAGCGAGCTGGGGCCCCTCTGAGCTTAGAACAAAGACCACATGAGCGTTCCAGAGACAGCAGAGGTGGAGCACATCCCCCCAAAAAACATGAAATGGTAATTCTTTCTGTTTTCTGAAGATTAGGAACAGTTGAGAGAAGTATGGTGAGTGCTTACTCCTAGAGGGAGTTGTGAGTGATTGAATTAAATCCTGAACCCCAAATTTCATAAGTTCGTTCATAAACTTCATGTGGAAAGCTTCAGCTCCTGCTGAAGTGTAAGAAGATACATTAGGTATCTTCCAAAAAAGATCTAGTCTACTTCCAAGATCTTCAGCTAAAATTACCCTCTGTAATAATCCTCTATAGGATTGTGCTATTCTACCTGCTTAAAATGTCATCTACAGTCATATGTGATGTCTGTCTATCTAATGGACATGTATACAGGCACTAAAGAGGTAAGTGATTGTGAGTTAGGGTTGGCTGTGTCCCTCAAGTATTTCTGTTTTTGTTTAATTATATGCCTACATACATGATGGCCATGACTTTAAAGATGATTAAAACATCCCATCAGCAAAACAAGAGATAACCCTTCACTGTAGAATTCTACATAGATCAAAAAAGATAAGATCTTTCCAGTTTTTCATGCTGGATCATTAGACATAGGACAGCATAGTAAAAGAGAAAATCATAGAAATCAATTCCAGCATTTCTGCGAAGAAACAACTTATTTTGTTGATAAGAAAGAGAAAAAGGCAGAAGTTTTTTCTTCTGAAAAGAAAGGCTTCTTTTCTACAGGAGCAATAAAAAGTGTGCCGAGCAAAGAAATAATGATTGAGACAGTAGATTATTTAATCTGAAGTGGGTGACTCTTTTACCTATAATTTGGAGGTAAAAAAAGCTTTATAGATTTAAAAAAATATAATAGCTCCTGGTTTAAAAGTAGAGAATAATTAAAGACTTTGACGAAAAGGACATACTTTTCTCAGTGACCTCTGATACTTTAGATAATTGGAATGAAATAATTATCACAGTCATATTAATATATGTTTACAAAGGGAATATTCTAGTATCTGTCGGAATAAATTCAATAATATTTGCTTCTATCTAACTGCTCAGATCATATGCTGCATAAAACAATGACGTACGTAGCTAATAAGTCTTTATTTGAAAGTTGTGCAAAAAAGCTTTCTAATCACTCTTATATACCAAAAAGCCTAGGAATTTCAGGACATGTTTCATTTTGTGAGCAGAATACACAAATATTCTGAGGCTTATTCACCAGAAATGGTTGTCTGTTTGTAATGCCATTGAAAGGAACTTAAAAGCTTTTCCAGCTTCTATAAATCAACACTGTATGTTAGGTGAGGATTTCTCAAATGCAATCTTTAAATTGGTTAAAGGTGATGAAGGTGTGGATAATGGAAAACCGCTTTTGATAACTGAATGCTACTTATATTTCTTTTACAGTGTGCTAAAAGTCTTTTTATGGTGTAATCTTACAGCAGTTTCATTTTATATGCTGAGGTTTCTGAAATGATGCATTCTCTGCAGAGAGTGCTATGACAAAGAACTGATGACAAATTCTTTTGTCATAGAGGTAACTTTTATCTAAGAAACACATCAGACCAAAGCACAAGGTGTGAGAAGGGATTAATTCAGTAACGTACCTCAGCTCTCAGAAACCTGACTTCACATTTTTGTATCACTAAACAAATTTTCAGCCACCTTCTGTGGAAAAAAATATCAATTTTCAACATGTCATAAGTATGATTGAAGGGCTGAAATGTGACAAAAGGCTGGAATTAGGTTGTTTTATAATAATATGTATGAAGAATAACATGTGTTGAGAGATTCAGCAGAGAATTATATATCTGGGGGAACTGTGAACATATACCTAAAGCTTACAGAGTTCCTGCTTAAAACATTTCCTGATGTTTTTGCATAGTTATCCTCTTTCTTTCCATCGAAAGGTGATCACATTGTTTCAATTGCTCTTGTAAAGTCCAGAGTTTTTAAATCTTGCCTGACAATTCTATCTACATCCTCAAAGACCGACCACGATGAGTTACTATAGCATTCCTGTGAAACACAGTATGTTTCTGGTACTTTGGACTTTGGGAAGAGATTAGAGGTGGCACACAGAAAGGATATTTGGGCTCCACCAATGCCTCCCTGCAAAACCTGGAGATCCTAGGGGTTTGAATATTTCTGTCACGGCATGGTGGGTGCCTCAATCAGGTGTTACGTGGGAGGTGAGGACAACAACTTTACAAGGGCAGCTCAGGAGTTGGTAGTTTTCCATTAGTATCTCACTGAATGGCGTACATCCTCAGACACAGGATGGGGCGGCGCTGCACTTCGTTTCTTACTGGGCAGTCTTCCTCAGTAGTATCACCTACCGGGGGTCTCCAAAAGTGCAATGACTATTTCTTGCACATTTTCTCCACAGAAAAAATGTTGTTTTATCACAACCCAGTGGAAGTGCTCTCTGGGCAGCTCATCACAAAAAAGCAGGGAACCTTCTTGTCACTCGGGAGTGTTCACCCTACACCCCAGACCCAGAACTGGGGTTTCGTCATGAGAAACTGTACTCAAATACCACAAAAACAAAAGTTGCATATCAAAGGAAAAGAGCGTGAGACAGCTGTGAAAAATAATTCTGCAGCTGTTGGTCTCAGTTCCCAGCTCTCTACCGTTTCCCCCTACTTCACAACAGCTGCTGCGTAGACCTTGTGGCAGATTTCCAAAATCTTCAACAGAAGCTGTTTTACCCTATAAGAAAATCACAATTTCATTCTTATTTCCAGTTGCAGAAGAAAACAATGCCAGCTTCTGGGGGATGTAATTCACAGTCTCCTAAAGCCTGAGAAGGCTTTCTAAAATCACGTGGAATTTGCCATGGAGAGAGCTGTACTCAAAGTTCAGCGCAGCTGCAGCAGCAGAACCCAGAGCAGTGAGGACACGAGGCAATAGTGCAGCTAAAACTGCTCAGCTGTGACATAAACATTGCACTTTCCATACTCTGATGGAGAGCCCTTCAGACTACTCAAGTTGGGGGCAAAATCTGAATACAGGTCAGCAGCAACAAACACGGAGTGGAGGACCACTGAAATTCTCTTAGCTGACCAGTTCCTGCAGGCATCCTAGCTTCACATACCTCAGATGTATCACTATGGGATGAGAACAGTAGCTGCTTGTCTCATGTGTGATGAGTGATATTACATTTATTATTCTTGGTGCTTTGAATAGTCATGCCATCCATTTAACTAATCAGCAGTATCAGTCATCAGGAGAAGGGACAATGATCAGTAGCAATGCTTTGACTTGGAGATCCTTCTTAAACATTGTCGGTGTCCTACCAAAAGCCAGTTACAGGAAGATTATTTATTTCTGTAAAATGAGAATGGTGACAGTATGACACAAAAGGACATTAGCAGAAAGGCCTTTAAGGAAAAAATCCAAGATTCTTAAGAATAGTGCTAAAAAGGATTACCTGTTAAAATAGGCACTCAGATGGTCCTTAAGAATTGATGCTTATCATTACTTAAACTGTCATTTGCCATTAATTTTGGTTTATGATTAAATTGTAAGAGGAAGTATGTTGGAATCATATAGAAACACATTAGACTTAATCTTAAAAATCTTCATTGATGAAACACCAAGAAATACTATTTACATGATTCTGCTCTACTGTAAGGATTTTCAAATGCTACAGCAGCCAAAAATGAGAGAAGAGGACAAGAATGCTTAGAAATGGCAGTTTGAGACGAAATACACAAAAAAAATCAAAACACGCACATTAGGGAAAATGATCTGAATGCATAAATTAGTGCATGCCTGGAAAACAGTCATGCTTCTCCAAAATGTCCCGGTGCCTTATGCCCAAAGAACCCAGAGACCTGTGGTTTTTTCCTCTCTCTGTCATAACAATGCTGAATATCTCATCTTTGGGTAGTTTATTTACTCTTTAGTCTCCCAAGTATGAATACTTCAAGATGTTTGTGTTTTAATGTAAATGGGAACACAGGAGTAAGGAAGGTATTCATCAAAATAAAACCTCAAATCCCTTGAGCCTCTGGCCTCTGACTATCCAAAGCTAATTTCAGAAATAAATATGGACTCTAGAGTAATCATTCCCTGGAAATTTGAAACATCTAGTGTCATCTCTAGCATCTTAGTACCAAGAAATATTTCTGAAGAAAATTTAAGATGGCACCCGCTGCCTGGCTGATCACTGTAAGGTCTGATTATTTCCTGTTCTGTTCCCCCATGCTCTGTTATCCCTTGTTGTGAAGAAGTTCTGTTCAAATCCACAAAACCATTTACATGGGGTGAATAAAGGGGAATGAGAGCATGGGGAGAAAGTGGAATTTGTTTTGTGGGCTTGAGGGGAATAATCTGCCATTAGCAAATTATGGTCAGATAAAACACCAGTAAATTTCAACTAGTGAAGTGACAAAGTCCAAAATGCATGGAAAAAAATGCTGTTGGACACTAGCAAACAGAAAAATGACAAGAACAGTCAGTGTAAAATTAAACCAATCAACCAATAACCCCCCCAAACACGCAAACAAAGACAACTTGTCTTCCCCCAACACACTGTGCTAGTCCTAATGTCACAGTTTGTTTTGACCTCTCAGATTTACAGGACAATGTACCCTGTGAACCAAACTTGAGTTCATGAGCTCATTAGGTAAAAATCAAACAAGGAGTGAATCCGGTTTTAATAAACTAGCCTAACTTGTTAAGTTTCTAATTCACTGCTTCATTAATTCACAAATTCCCTAACTCACAAACTTACCAACTCACATGTTCTCACATGCTTATATGCAAGACAGGTCCCCAGCCAAGGGCGAGAGTACTTCTCCTTCCTCCTCTGTCATGGTGCAGGCCTCCCCAGTATCACACCAGGGAGCATGAGAGCCTCAGCAGTCCTGCTGCTCTTGGATCCACTCCAAAAGGTTTTTGGGTGAGCTGACATACCTCCCAGCTTGGAAGTTTGGTCTATACCACCTCTGTAAGCCAGTGGACTCTGAAAAAACTGCCCACAGGGACTGTTGCAAAAATGCAGGAGATGATGGCTGCAGGAGATATCAGCTGCAGGTGTAATGGCTTCAGGATGGCCCTTATCTCTTCCTGTCCATTGTGTCCGGCGTACATGTTGCTCTCACTTTCATCTGATGGCACTGCTCCCAAACATACATCAGGCTTTAGCATGAGCTGTGTGTTAGGCCAAAACCTGAGCAAGAGTGAATGGCCCCACCTAGCTCTTCCCTTCCCTTCCCTTCCCTTCCCTTCCCTTC
>WAAD01011663.1:52563-70967 GCA_013389945.1 Fregata magnificens
CCTTTCCCTCACTCCTCATTTTCCTCCTCTCTGTGATCTCTCTCTTACTCCTTCCCAGCACCTTGCATTCCCAAAGCCAACATGTACCTCCTACACCAAGGCTTTAATACTTTTCCTCATTTGCTTGTCCAACAGTTTGTACCTCCTCTTCATCCATCCTCTAACTTTGGCAATGCTTTTGGTGCCATAGGACCTTCCTGAGACTTAGCCCAGCCAACCTCTCAGCTGGTCCATACCCAGTTGTCCTTTTATCTCTCAGTACCTCAGTCCTATAAAACCCACAGATTATCCAAAGAGAAAAGAAGTCAGCATCTCATGTCCAAGAAGAAAAGAGCATCTTCTCTTAAACAGAAACAGAAACTGTTGGCCTTGGAAGGAAAAAAATGCTGGTTAGCATCAGGCAGGAGTTTGTCTTTGTGGAAACTCTGGGAAAGACAGTGATGGGAAGGTGGTGATTCTTAATAGCGACTGTGATAATGTTTAAAAAGAGGAATCCAAAGACACATGGTGAGCGGAAACAAGGAAAATAAAATGTGATTCAGCAAGGGTTCAGCCAGTGGTCTTTAATAGCAACGTCTATGAACACGAGCTTGTATTGTGGTACATCTTAGAAAGTGAAATACTTGGAAGTATCACACAGCTTAGAGGTAATATTCTTCAGGATAGGATTTTATCCATATCTGTTAAAGCTTTAGTTATTTCGTATTGCAGGCTGTGCTCTGGTTCTGTATGAACAGAAGGATGCACTATCCCCCCACCAAAATGCCAATGCTCTGGAATAACAGAGTCCTGACTACTCCAGCGCAGAAAACTTGGAAGGCCCTGGAAGAACATGAATAAAGCTGTAGGGGCTGAATTATGAAGAAAAATACTCTGAACAGAAAAATTATTTTAATGGGATTCTTTTGCTTGTAGCAATGAGAGCACATCTTTGCCAAGGCACCGTTCCTAAATATTCTGGGCCCCTCTGGGGACTGCTGTGTATGGAACACAGCTAGCTTGTTCCAACAGACAAGGCATGCTAGCTGTCACCGTTGTGGATATGAAATTTATCTTTCTACAAATGACATACAGGCTTAGGAAGCTAGCAAGCAGCCAAGCCTAGGAAGACAAAACTGGAATCCAGATCCCCTAAATCTTAGTCCACTACTTTGCACAGTAACCTGCCATTTTATCTCAGACTAGGTTCTTACACCATCCCAATCCCCACAGCATTGGCATAGGACTCACAGGACAGCCCAGCTGCTCAGGACCCAGAACTTTCACAAATCTGAAATAAATCCTCTGAAACAGCACTAGCAGCAACTGAGCAATTTAGGAAGCTATTATTCTTGTGCCCCTGTGAACTGTAGAGCTGAAGTCTAAATGAGAGGTAGCTGTTCATGTAAGAGGTGTATTTTACTTTCTAGTAGCATTTATTAAAAATTAGAATTTGTAGTTCCTGGGAATTCCACTGTTGAAAAATGGATGATAACCAAAAGCCAAAATATTGATTTATTCATTTTCAATTAGCAAATTTCAGTTGAGAAATATAAAACCACATCATTTTGCCTTGGTTTGAAACTAACTTGTCCCTTGGCCTTCCCTTGGTACCTCAGATGTGACTTGTATTCCTGTTATTCTCAATGGTCTGGGCTTCCCAGACAGATTGCCTTTGCCATTGCCCATGGCCCCCACAGTGCACTCTATCAACTTAATGATGGGGGATGGTGCCTGACTGAAAGTAATTTGAACTAAGAAATAAAAACATTTCAAACCAAGCTGTCTCAACTCAAGCCAGCCACCCCTGAAATAAATCTAATATATATATAAATGTAATTTCTTTTTCCTAGATATTTTTGATTGAGAAAAGAAATTGTGTAAAATTTTTTTACCAGCCTGATCTACATTGAGAAAGAAATGCATCTCTAGATAGGTGTTTCATTATTGGAGTTTAACTGGAAAGTAAATCTGATCATTTTCCTTTAATCTCTACTTTCTTTTTCAAAAAGATATTCAAATGAATGATAATTTATACTAAAGTGATGGGAATCCAATAATTTAAGTTATCTTTGGAGAATGAATCTTTTGTCAAACGTTAGTGATTTAGAACAAGTCTGACATCGTTCATATTCATATCCACTGTCTATTAATTTTTCTGTTTCCATTCTTCTGTCATGTATATTACCCAGTGCAGCTGCCAAGTACAGCTTATAGTGTGTTCAGCTTTCATGAATTTTTCCTTTTATGTTCATGATGAATTTATAAAGCAGTTTATAATGAAAATTCACCGTAAGAGAAAAACTTACAAGATATTTTTATGGAGCGTGTCAGAAGTTTTACAATTTAAACTGGGAAGCAGTAACTGTGAAGTCATTGCCAAACCCACGGTATATTTTAGTCATCTGTCCACAAGATGCATAAGCTGAAAGAAAAAGGATTTTTAAAAATATTAAAAGAGATTTTCCCCTTCTCAAGAAGCAACAGAAATAAGATTCTGAGATTTGGAGACTACCACTGATACCAGCTCTCTGTAAAGATAACAGCAATGGAATATTGCTGAAGGAATTGATTCATTGTTTGCTGTCTCCTTTGGTATGTAGACATAGATAAAAAGGAACTGTAATACAATGATGGAACTAATGACAGTTTCCTCCAGGCTTGGAAATCCCCTTCCAAACAAATAGCAAAAGCACAAAGAGCACTGCCACTAGATCCTTCAGCTAAAAGTCTCTAACTTGAACATGGCAGTTGCAAGGTAGCACAACACAGGAGAAAATACAGTCTCATGAAAATAAGTCATGGGCCAGCTAGAGATTTGTATATTTAAAGCAACACTTCTGAATCCCCAGCCATAATCCTCAACCAGCTGTTGCAGAACAGAAAGCACTAGGACACTTGCTCACAGTAAAATATCCTGCTTAATGAAGCTGTCCATCTTGCAACAATCTCAGGCTCTCAGTGGTTTGGAAACCCAGTCATGACTGGGTTGTTGCCATAGTCTAGCTCTGAGGTGCACAGGCAATGTGTGGATATTTCTGGAGGGGATCACCATCATCATTTGATCTGTCCCCAGTTTGATTCGATGCATAAAGCAGCAGATAGGAGAGAGGAAAGTTAGATCTCACTTAGGAGGGCTCATGAAGGAGCAGGACAGAAGAAGAAGGGAGTGGAGTAGATTCTTTCCTGGGCAAGAAATTGGAGGACAGTTACAGTTGTGTTTGAAACTAGTTTTGGAAAGAGAGTGCTATTCCAGAGAACCACGGGATCCAGGTCTACCTGCAGTACTTTTCCCAGTGCTTCAAGTTTGAGGAAAACAGGAAGAAAGGGATGCAATTTGCAGAGGTAGAGGTCCAACTTCGAATCATAGAATATCTCGAGTTGGAAGGGACCCATAAGGATCATCAAGTCCAACTCCCAGAACTTAGAGAACTAGGAACCAAATGAAGAGATCTGCTACAGACCTCAATACAGTTTGTGTGACTTGGAAGACTGGCTGACAGTGAAATTTGTGCCACAAAGGACCAGTACATCAGTAGCTGAACTCATGCTGCTTTACTTGACCTTAAAAATTAATTACAGCAGAACTGAGAGTGTACCCTTCAATTTAATTTGTTCCACAAGTGGGTAGGAGAGGAGACCAGTAAACGAGAACTGAAGGTCAGGTAGCATAAAACCTTGTCCACACAGTCAGACTCAGCAACCATATTGGATGCATTTAAGTGGTAGGTACACCTTTTCTGGCACCCTTAACAGAGTATATTTGAGATAAACTGAACAACAGAAGTTCTCACTGTATTGAAATTGCTAAAAATGTGCCAAAAGGTAATAGCAAATTCACTAAAGTATTAGTCAGATTAGTAACATTTTGATTTATTTTATGAAGTTAAAAACATCCCCCAAAATGTCAACATTTGTACAAATATTTGAAGCCCTTTTGAATGCCTACACAGAAGAGCAAGGACTACCTGCTGCCCTGTATGAGGCCACAAGGAGCTGTGGGTGGACTGATTTATCCTCTTTTTGAGATGGGCACAGTATGTAAAGCACCGTGGCCTCATGGGTCAGTGGGCTGGGCTGCATCCCAGAGCAGGAGAGGAGGAAACAGGCTGTGCCAGGAAAAAGGGTGGTGCAAACTGTTTCCCCTCTGCAACAAGGAGGACGCCTGACACTGTGAGTCAGAGTTCCCAGGGCAGTTTAGCTATGCTTCTCCTTTATATAGGTTGAATTGCTTGGTGGAAAGCCAATGTTCTGGGTTTGTTTTAGAGAGAAACAGTTAAATCCTTTTGTTAAAAGTATCTGCTCTGGGTTTCCTTTGGTATAGGGTGGTAAAGCTTCTTCATTGTATTATGCAAGGCTTGGAGTGGCTCCCCATGAGATTCAACAATACCAGTGTTTCAAGGGTTTTTTTCCCATTTAGCACTGTGTTACAACAAAGTGTAACTGCTATATTAGTCAACATTCCAATTTGCTTGACAACTAAAAAAACCCTGCCACTTGACTCAGCCTCTATGCTTCTTTCCTTGCTGTTATCTGGCTCTGCAGTGATCCTTCTGTTCTGTAATTATGAAACTTTATTAAATGTCTTGGAACTGGTAACTTCTCCAACTTTTTGGCTGGTATAGTTTCTCACTGCACTAATGGTAATAATAGTCAGTGTGAAAGTAAGCCTGAAGCATCCTCAGGCTTTACTATAATAAATATGCCTATTAAGGAGCCATCTACTACACATGTACTATCTTTTTGTGTGTATATAATGTTTGGCATATTTTGCCCCTATAATCAGAATTATATTCCAGATATAAATGATGCCTAACTGCCTTTCATGTAGCTCTTAGGTTGCTAGTTTCTCATAAGCAGTATATTAGAATATCGTAGCAGATTTGCATAAGTAGCAGAGCATACTGCAGAGCAGCTCAGAAACCCTCTCTGGCAGCAACAGAGTAGAAGCAAACGGATGGGCTGCAAGAGAAATATACAGCCAAACTGGTGCTGGGTAGAGTGGATGGTGAGATGATGACACCAGTTAAAAATATAATCCACTAATGACTCAGCTTCTACTTGGGCAGCTTCCTAACTATTCAGAATGCTATCCGTGCTAACCATGAGCTATCACATAGGTATCGGCAAAATCACACGGTGAGTCTCATGGTTAGAGCAGGGGACAGAAGAACCCAGGCATCTGTTTCTGACTTAGCTACAGATTTGCTGCAGACATCGAAGTAAATTGCACTCTTTATGTTCCCCTAACTCCATCTGCAAACTAGAGAAAGAAAAAAATATCTAGTTATGTTGTAAAATAAAAGTCTTGCCTTTAAGGAGTTAAAGGAAAAGCAAATATGTTGAAGTTGTTAGTCCTAAATCACTAGCTCTTTTTGCTGTAGCTCCTAGTAAATTCTTGCCTGTAAGAAATGCCAAAACGAATTTAAAGTTCAGTCTCTCCTGGAAGTCTCTTGCTTTTGAGAAGGAGGGGAAAGCAAAGGCACCAGCCACATAAAGGCGTTCACTGTAGAACTGCAAATGAGTCTGCACAGTGTTTTATCCTTCACCAGTCCTCTTTGTCTCCTTCTCTTCTGACTGCATTCTTGGAACATCTTGTACATGAATTTATAAGACTATTTGTTTTATTGCCACATTTTTAACTGCACAGACCACATTGCAGCCTGAGAAATTCATTTGAAAGTAATGGCAAACTGTGTTACTTTGGTTAACAACAATTCTAGCTAAAACTGAAAGCTATGTGTTTTTCTCACATTAGAATTTAAAAAAAAAAAAAAAAAAAGAGANAAGCATTACTTTGGCAGAATCAGGACATGAAAGGTAACTGAAAAGTTGAACTGTGTAAAGATGACCGAAATGCTATCAAGCAGAGTTTAACTGGAAAGTATAGGATACAGCATCAATTGCAAGTACTCATGAGTTTTACATATTTAATATACAAAAGCCACCTCAATTTTCTTACGGTGAATAAATAAGCATCTTTTGTAACTTGACAATTATAAGTGCACATAGTACACCTGTTGATAAACAGAATTAATGTCAGTCAGAACTATTTAGAAATTGAGTAATGTTTTTATTAAAAAACAAGCTGGAAGTTGCAAGCTGTGCCTGGAAGAGAGTGCATATGGGAATCAGTCCAACACCATGGGTGTAAATAGCCCTTTGCAGGTAAGGTCCCTCCAGGTCTCTCACTTCAGAAGGCAGCGGCACTGCTTATGCGCTAAAAGTAATGGATGTGCTGCTCACCTGATTATCTGAGCAGCGGCAGGGAGTGGAAGCACGGCAGGCACAGGTCCTCCAGCAATTTTTTTGCACCAGCTAATATTTCAGTTGCGCTGGGTAAATTTCATTTTGCAGAAAAAGTGACAAATGCCAGAGAACTAATCTAAGTACAGAGGTTTCATCAGCAGGCTTTTGGTTATTGTGGACTGCATTATTGGATGACAGGATCCATAAAACTATATGGTAAATAATAAATTATCAAAATGATATAATTAAAATGATGACAAAATACTCTACTTGTTTGAATCATTCAAATTCCCTTGAGATAAATGACATCATAGAAAATGATTACAGAGAAAACATAGAAAAAAATTACAGAGAAGAAATACAGGTTAGACACATTAGTTGATGAAAGAAAATAAGTTAAGAGGTTTTGAAAAATATTTTTAGAAGAAATTAATAGGAAAGGCAAGTTTAGGAGCTGCGGGGCTATACTTCATGATGTAAAGACATGTTTCTTTGAGAACATCTTTCCAATCTCTAGCCAGAAAAGTTTGTGGGATTGGAATTTTTTTATGAGAGGATACAAAATCTGTTGAAAAGAGTATTGGATACATTTTTTCCCCACAAATGTTTAAATTAATTTGATGCATCGATTTTATGCATTATTTTCTACACTCATTCATTTGAATCGTACCATCTGTGATATGTTTGCATAAAATGAATTTCAGTCGCAGTATGAAATATTTGTTGAAAATAATTCTTAATTTACTCTGGAAAATATTCACTGTAGAAATCTGATAAAAGCTCTATCTTCAACCAAGTAAAAGAAATTACCAGGGAATCTATAACCAATTATGTTATCCTAATTTTTGGCTTTCAAATAGCAAACAGCAGAGTATAAGAAATTAAAAAAACCTTGTTCAACATTTTCCAGTAAAGCCTACACTGGAAGAAATTTGAAAGAAGTGATATTCATTGCATCAGACTGTTATAAATTATATGATAGGCTGTCAGCAAACAACACTAATGCTCTTTATAAACTTCCCTAAGACATCACAGGTGTCTGGACCATATTACTCGTACATAAGTAGATGCTGCTGCACAAAGGCACTTCCAATTTTATGTAACTGCTAGTTCAGGTTTTCCTTACCACGACTGATACATAGTTCCCGAGTCTTTCAGATGCAAAGGCATTTTCAGGAACTACCAGCTTTGTAACTTAGTACTAGATATTGTAACTTAATCCAGTATCTCTTTATTTTGTTGAACTAAGATGTGTTACATACCTATAAACATTAAGATTCATATTCATAGAATATCTGGGAACTTAGTTTGTTACAGGATTCCAGATTCCTGTTTGAAACTCAGATTTAGTGCAGTTGACACACCTGAGGGACAGGATGTCATCCAAAGAGACCTGGACAAGTTGGAGACGTGGGCCTCTGTGAACCTCATGAGGTTCAACAAGGCCAAGTGCAAGGTCCTGCACCTGGGTCGGGGCAACCCCCAATACCAATATAGGCTGGGGGATGAAGGGATTGAGAGCAGCCCTGCGGAGAAGGACTTGGGGGTACTAGTGGATGAAAGGCTGGACGTGAGCCAGCAGTGTGCGCTTGCAGCCCAGAAGGCCAACCGTATCTTGGGCTGCATCAAAAGAAGCGTGACCAGCAGGTCACGGGAGGTGATTCTGCCCCTCTACTCTGCTCTAGTGAGACCTTGCCTGGAGTCCTGTGTCCAGCTCTGGAGCCCTCAATACAAGTAGGACATGGAACTGTTGGAGCAGGTCCAGAGGAGGGCCACAAAAATGATCCGAGGGCTGGAGCACCTCTCCTACGAGGACAGGCTGAGAGAGTCGGGGTTGTTCAGCCTGGAGAAGAGAAGGCTGTGGGGAGACCTTATTGCGGCCTTTCAGTACTTAAAGAGGGACTACAGGAAAGATGGGGACAATCTTTTTAGCAAGGCCTGTTGTGACAGGACAAAGGGTAATGATTTTAAACTAAGGGAGGGTAGATTTAGACCAGATATTAGGAAGAAATTTTCTACAATGAGGGTGGTGAAGTGCTGGAACAGGTTGCCCAGCGAGGTAGTGGAGGCCCCAACCCTAGAAACATTCTTCAAGGTCAGGTTGGATGGGGCTCTGAGCAACCTGATCTAGTTAAAGGTGTTCCTGCTCATTGCAGGGGGGTTGGAGTAGATGACCTCTAAAGGTCCCTTCCAACCCAAAGCATTCTATGATTCTATGATTCTATTTAAGTCCTATGTCAGAAATGGCGATAGCTGAAGGTTCCTTGCTCTGCGTTATACTGGAGCAAAAAGCTCCACGTATATTCAACTTATAGCTTTGCAAAATATGTTAGAGAAATTGTTCTAAAAAGAAAGCTTTGTCTATTAAACCTGCTTAGTCTGCCTGTCTTGCCTGTCCTCTGTGCTTCAGTGCTGTGGAACAGAGGAGGCTCAGCTATCTCTGCTTGCCAACAGGCTTATATTTTAAATGTGTCTCTGAAAATACGGAACTCTTCTGTGAAATATTAAAGTTGGCTGAAGAATGCCTTCTCAGGTTGAATGGTTACGATAAACTGGATACTGCTTAACAGCTGCATGGCTGGAAAAGTATGAAGAGTTTAAATGTCCATGTTGGATCACACTGATATTTTTTGATATGGAAGCATATAATCTAAACTGCATGACTTAGCACAAAGAAAGGCAGTTATTAACAATAAGAACTTGACCTCAGATAAAAGATTGAAAGGAATAGGCTAAATTTAGCCTTTTTATCCTTGATCATAGTTCCCGGTATTGTCTTCTACCAAGGCTGAAGTTAATACAGTCTTACTTTCCCACCTAACAAACTCTTCTAAGTTTCCCTTTAATTAACAGTTTCAAAATTTTGTCTATCACCCATTGGAAAAGAATAAAAGCGTACACAGCAACATGTCTCAACTAGAAATCATTAAAACACCTACTCAGCTAAACCATGCATATCCTTTCTTTTTTTTGGAGTAGTATGAGGTCCTGTGGGACAATAATACCATTCGCTACTTCTTCTGACCTAGCACGCTCTCCAAGGTTGGGATCTATACAAAGTAAAAGCCAGAGAATTGAATACATCAATTGTCCCAGCAGCCTCACGTAAATAATCCAGAAAAGGGAACCCTAACTATGGTTGGATCAGCTTTCAGTGCATTCTTAGGATCAAAGGAAAAACTCTTAAAAAACAATCCCCAGAAAATCTATGACCAATTCTTCTGAAGCAAAACTGCCAAGAGAAGACAAGAGGAAGGTATTGTCTCCCTATTGGGAGCAAATCTACTTCCCCTCTGTTGGAGGCTGTCATTGATCTTTGACTAGAAGAGTCTGTATCTCTGAAAAGTGGAGGCATAACTCATATCCATCATTAGAAGGTGAAGTCAGTCCATACAGCTACTGGGGTACTTGATGTTCAGCACTGTTCATAGTGAGCAGCTGCATCATGTAATCAGCAGAGAGCAGGGAAGGGTTGTTCCCCCTCACAGTTTGCATCCATCCCATTAGAAAGGAAATAAATGTAGAAAGAGCTGAGTAAATAAGGATGAAATGTCTCTCATTATCAACCCTAGAAGCACAGGACAAAAGTAGAGGCACAGTGACGATAAATATTGTAAGGTTCAGTAGGTGCATGTTCCCTGTGCCTAATTCCTTCTAGCAATCTTTCCACACTAGCCTGCCAAAACGTGAGAGCATCCATAGTGCTGAACAGAGGATACTTTGATAAGTATGAAAAGTTATCAGGTGGTAGAAAGCCAGAATACAGGAGTTTCTGAAGAACAGAGCTTGAGATTACTAGAAGATGGGCTATAGGAAGCGGGGATTCACAAAAGTGTCTTTTATTGGCCTGTGCCTGACCCAGAGGACTCAGGAGATGACAGCTGACTTCCATGGGAACAGTTTTAGGCCAGTGTCTGGAGGGTTTTTACTCTCACCAAAGAATTTCATTCAGTGGAATCCTAATGGGAGAAGTGTAAGGCACTGAAACAATTTGTTGGGTTTTATTCTTCTTTGCTACAGGATTGCAACCAAGTATAACAGAACCGACTATAAGTGGGTTTGCTGTATTAAAATGAGGAACATGACAAACGGATTATTCTAATCATATGAACTTTTTGCTCTGTAAAAGCTGGGAAAAAAATCTCCTAAGGGATAACAAACTCAAGATGTAAATGAGGAGAATGTTAACTGGAAAGGAGTAGTGATGAGAGATATAAAAGTAACAGTCTAATACAAACTGCATGGCTATAGTGCAATTTCATCATGCACATTAAGTCTATTGGGATCAGCCTATATACACAAAATCCCTGTCTGAAGACAAGTGCTCATACCTTTTATAAGGTGCCCCTGGAATGGTGAACTTTCTCTGAAACTCGTATTTCATATATGAGGGGGTTTTTTAAGAAAGTTTTAAGAGGAGGAACCAAAATCATGCATGACTTAGAAGTCGAAAGTATTCATTCAGTTTCCATTAGGAAGGTCTTGGGGGGAAATGTCTTAAAGTATCTTCAGATATTGAAAAGAACATTGGGAGTGAAGAAAGAAACATTTATGCTTAAATCCTTAAGTGGACTCTAGCACCATTTGTTTGGGATGAAAGGTAAACCTGCAGGAACATTGCTGAACACAGTATGAGCTGCTCCAGATAACACTTTATAGTCCCAATTCTCTTTTGAAATAAAAAGGGGAGTAAATCATAAGTATACTAGTAAAATGTTAAGACTGAAAATTTCCTATTGAATCTATTAATTTTTCCTAGATTTTGGTAAGAATTAATTGTGGGAACACAGCAGTTTCTGTTTTATATCAGGATGAAGACAAAAGCCTGTCTGAGACTTCTTCAAAAAAGATACCACCCTCAAACATCCACAGCTGAACACGCACAGGGGAAGTGGGAATCTAGTTTCAAGACCATGGTCTAAAGCTGGCTGAGCCGGGATTTCAGTCAGGTTCTGTATGCTACCTGTGTGACCTGGGCACCAGGCTACACTGATCTATGTGGATTTTCACTTTCTGACTTGTCTCTGCCATGCCCATTTTTTAAAAAAAAATATGAATCCTAATCAGCTGTCTTTCAAAGTCAAGGACAAGCTCTGCTAGAGCTAAAAGCATATTATCATTTGCTGTATTCCCTCAGCACCTTGATCATCACTTTTGAGAAGGACAGAGAAGTAGTTAAAATACAGTTGTTGCACAGTTCCTGCTGAAAGGGCTAAGATTCCCTACCCCATGCGTATTGATATTTGAGCATGACAGGTAGAGTAGGCAGCAATTCTATCAGGATGTAGTCATCAATATATATTACTCTGTGATATTTTAAATTTTAAAAAATACACTGTTTTAAAACAGAGTGATATTTTTCTAATTATGCTGCTCTGTTAAGATAAGATACCTAGTATTGTAAGAAATCAAAATGGGTACATGTATAGGTATAGACACCACATGAAGTCCTGAGAATCCTGAAGCCACTTGTGGGCTAAATAGCTGACAAGAAGCACGAAACTCTGAAAACAGAAATTGTCTCCTATCAGTTGGTTTATCTTGTCTTCAGAGAAGCAGGACTTTTGCCATTCTTTATAAATAAACAGGATCAAAGAAATGTTTGATTAGAAAATTATTTTCTCCTTATCCAAAGCACACAATTAGATTTCACATTCTGATTAATTGCTAGAAGAGACTAGCTGTGAAACAAGAAAGCTTGGACTTTGAAGTGACTTCCACCTGTGATTTGCAAACTTGCTCCTGTTAGAGGAACATGTAGTGTCCTGAGCATACTTAAACATGCAGTCCCTCATTTGGCACCACACCAATTTACATCAATGGAAGTGTTGCCAAGTAAGGACTACCATTAGTGAGTACAGCAAAAAAATTACCTGTCAATGTGCTTCTTACACTCCAGCACCTCATTTTGCTTTCAAAACTTATGCCTATTAGGGCCTGTCTACATTGTGATATTTCCAAAAAATGGTTGACATTGCACTGGCAATTCAGTACAAATGTCAAGTTCTAAGAAATACTTTTTCTGACTGAAAAAGAGAGGTTTCTAAATTTTCAGTTATTTACTTCATGTTTTCTGGAACTTTTTATATTTAGTATAAACTCACTGAATGTACTTATTACAAAAATCCTTGTGTTCCCTTGGCAATAGCTTGCTGCTTGCCTTTCCATTTCAGCTGTGCTTACAATTTTCTGCTCCAATTCTGATACTCCAGCATGTACTCTCCTGCTGCCAGAAACAGAATTGAATCCTACCAGCTGCCTGTAAGGGGTTAGGCTAATGATTTATCCAAATAGTACAGTAGTCTAATTTAGCAACAATACACCATCTATATTTTAGCATTAAAATTATTTTGTTAGTAATGCATATTAGTAATGTCTTTGTTGGGTTTAAGTTGTTTTTTTAACTGAGAAGCTAGGACCCGTGTTTTAAAAAGGACATATACTGAAACAAATAGGGAATTTTAAGTAATGCTATGACCACGAGCCTAGAAGCTGTCCATTTTTTTTAGAACACATCCAGGTTAATTTAACAATATCACACAGGTAAAATTTCCTAACAAGTGTCAACAGTTCGGAGGTCGGGGAGGTACGAAAGACACAGTGTCCTTGGATCTCCCCAGTTTCTTTCCTCTAAGGAGGTAAAAAAAAAAGGAGGAAAATAGAGCAAGTGGGATAACTGATATCCAGTGAAACATATTCTTAGATGTTGCAAAGACTTATGCATGAGAGCGATCTAAATAGAAACCATGTGCATTAGCATCTGTGTAATTTTTTCCTGCTATCTCATTAACATCACAAAATGCAGACCAATGGGATTTTAATAGTCAGCCAGCTCATGCATCTTGCAATTACCCTTCCTCTCATACAATTCCCATACTTTCCTCACATATCTGTGCAAACTAGCAGAGTATCTGTGAGTATTTTTAAACCATTAACATCTCTAAATGGTATACTTAAAAATAATACACAGATAATTAAAACTTTTCAAGGAATGTGGTATTTATTGCATGACTAAGCTAGCAAATGCAAATTTGAGAAGAAAATAGCTTCTAATCTAAGTATTCATTTGCTGATGAATTAAAATCACCAAGTTATTCAGCACAATTCAAAATGAAAAAGCTGACATATCATTTATTGTAAAGGCCACGGCTATAATAGGAACGTCATTGTTTCCCTTTCTGCTGGTCTCACACATTCTTTTTAATCTTGATTATTTGTCACCCTGTTAGCGGACTTCTTATGGTAATGAAATCCTTTTGTCAGTGATGTAACTGGAGCCTTCTGCTGCATTTTCCCTTCCTACATAAGTTACAATTACAGTTATAAACACTGTGGAGGTTTCTTCTGAATCACACAATTGCAGATTGTTCGAAGGAGACAAACGTTCTTGGCTGTTGCTATGTGGCAAATGCTCTTAAAGATTTTGCAGGCTAGAGATTTCTTCAAACCTTTAATCCTCCATATTTATTTTATAACCCACAGGAATGGTTAAAAAAAAAAAAAGCACTCAGTGCTAGGACAATAGAAGATTTGAAAGAGAGAAAACATTTGGCATCAAAGCTTAATCCAATCCCTAACTGCAGGTCAATTTAAGACTTTCATAAGGCATGATTATCGTGTATCTGCGTATTGCAAAGCTGCTCATACCTTCTTCTAAAACTAGCATGCTACCTCTTGTTTAGAACAGGGTCCTAAATGTAATGAATACGCCTCAGCCACAGTCCTATGAAAAATGTACATGTATGAAAGAAGAATTTCACAGAATCACAGAATGGTCGGGGTTGGAAGGGACCCCTGAAGATCATCTTGTCCAACCCCCCTGCTTGAGCAGGTACACCTAGAGCAGGGTGCACAGGACCGTGTCCAGGCAGGTTTTGAATATTTCCAGAGAAGGAGACTCCACAACCTCTCTGGGCAGCCTGTTCCAGTGCTCTGTCACCCTCACAGTAAAGAAGTTTTTCCTCATATTCAGGTGGAACTTGCTGTGTTCCAATTTGTGCCCATTGCCCCTCGTCCTGTCATTGGGCACCACTGAAAAGAGTCTGGCCCCATCCCCTTGACACCCACCCTGTAGATATTTATAAGCATTGATAAGATCCTCCCTCAGTCTTCTCTTCTCCAGGCTAAACAAACCCAGGTCTCTCAGCCTTTCCTCATCAGAGAGGTGCTCCAGTCCCCTGATTGTGGCTCTCCGCTGGACTCTCTCCAGCAGTTCCCTGTCCTTCTTGAACTGGGGAGCCCAGAACTGGACACAGAACTCCNAGCTCTCCAGCCTGTCCAGGTCTCGCTGGATGGCAGCACAGCCTTCTGGCACATCAGCCACTCCTCCCAGTTTTGTATCGTCGGCAAACTTGCTGAGGGTACACTCTATCCCTTCATCCAGGTCATTGATGAATATGTTGAACAGGACTGGACCCAGTACAGACCCCTGGGGAACACCACCAGTTACGGGCCTCCAACCAGACTCTGCGCTGTTGATCATGACCCTCTGAGCTCTGCCGTTCAGCCAGTTCTTGATCCACCTCACTGTCCACTTGTCTAACCCACACTTCCTAAGGTTACCTATGAGGATGCTATGGGAGACAGTGTCAAAAGCCTTGCTGAAGTCGAGGTAAGCAACATCCACTGGTCTCTCTTCATCTACCCAGCCAGTCATGCCATCATAGAAGGCTATCAGGTTGGTCAAGCATGATCTCCCCTTGGTGAATCCATGTTGACTACTTCTGATAACCACCTTTCCCTCTACATTTCACAGAGTGCGAGGGGGAAACCCCAAATTATTGCTTAGCATCTAGGAACTGATCATTTAGGAGTTGATTTTGCCTGGTATGTTACAGCAGCACTGAGAGTTTTGAAAAGTATATTAACACATTGATAAATCTATATAGTGGTAGTCTGAAAATGGTCCTGTACTCTACCATTCCCAGGGTATGATTTTATAAAACTGCACTTTACTAACAGTTCAAGATTAAACTGTATTTTTCAGACGCCCCTTTTGAAATAAGGCCAAATTCACAGCTGAATCTAAATTGATGAGACTTTTCACCTCCAAACGCTGTCACACCAATGTCAGTAAGTGTTAGACACATGTCCATATACCAGTAATTATTAAAGGACAGTACAAGGAAACTCTAAATAAAGGAAAAAATACCAGGCTCGATTACAGAACACCTTCAGCTTCTCCTCAGTACCTCACACCTGTGTAAAAGTTCCAAGTCCCTGACTGTCACACAGACAAGACCTTGTGAAGGTAGTTCCTGCAGCTGGGAAACACCGAAATCTCTGACAGGCACAGAACTTGCTTCCTCTTACACGTCTCCCTTGCAGCGTGGCCCTTATTCTCACATCACTTGCTGTGCCCTGCTTCAGCCTGCCCTTTTCTCATTTATTCCTACTCCTTACATTTGGCCCCCATACTAGGCTCTCAAAAAATAGTCCCGCTCAATGTATGTGGAGGTTTCTGAAAATTTAGTTGTTAGTCTCCAAATCAATTCTACAAAATGTATCAAACCCCNAAAGGCATTTCTCTGGCTGTCGCATTCCGTTTACATACATATCACTAATTTCACCTTTGTGAGCCGGCCTGGATCTTCTCAGCAAAACAATGGTAAGAATTACGCAGTTTTACCAAATGCCTTTTTTTCCCTAACCTCACTTTTTTTTAAACAAAGCTATACCATTTCTTCTGAAAATTAAAAGAACAAAACATTCTGAGACAAAAACCTGCTGGAGAACCACACCAAAGTTTTGAAGTTCAGCATATTCATATGCAACCAAAAGCATGGGTCTTACAATAGAAAGTCTTGGGTGACTCTACCAGTATCCATTGGTGTAGATCTTCCCTTGCCAATAAAGTCATATATTATCATTAAAAAAGTAAAATCTTACCGGATTGAAAATAGTTCCCTCACTCTTCCCTCCCTCAGACACACATCTGCTACAACTGTAGGTGGCATGGGTAGGAAACATCGGTGAAAATGTAGGATATATTCTTCAGACCCTGATTTTAATGATCTTTCTTTAATTCTAATCAGTTGACTAAAGCTTCCACGCTCTTTGCGTTCAGCATGTCCCAGGAAACTTATGCTTCATACCTAGATGTATTCTCAAAAATAAGCTACTCATTGAAGAAGTCTCTTGATGGCGCTAGGATTTATGAAGCATACTAGGTCCTTACACTTCTTGGTGAACTAGCATGGGTAACTGTATTGTTACGTGCTCTGTAAAAGAGGCAGTCAAGCCATGATGGGTTATCAATATCTGACCATCCAAACAAGGTTCCTCATTTTCTTTGTGACAGTCATAGGGAACAGAAGTGTTTTGGAAGGGTACAACATTTCGTAGCATGGCCAAATAGCTCTTACTTGCTGAAGATTTTGACAGTTACCACCTTGTAAACTCAAACTGCGTGAAATCACCCTCTGGCTGTATAGGCACACAGGCATTCTGAATAAACATTCAGAACAAAAATAGACACTAGCTGTAGTCCTTTGAATATGTCTATACGTTATTTTTACATCCCCCTCTTCTTCATAGTTCTTGTAATAACTGCTGCAATTCCATTGTGAAACTGGTAATTCACAAAATGGCAAAAATATATAGTCACTGTATAGTCACATAAAATGCTCTCCACGTAAAAAAGTAATGGTATCTTCGTAAAGTGTTTTACTATGAGGTATGAAGTAAACATAAAAGATTGTTTGGTTTTATAAAGAAGTGTAATGCACTTTGGAGTTAATAACCACTAATAATCAGGACTAGACATTTCAAGCAATGCTTGCCTCCCATCTTTTGACATTTCTCAAAAGCCTAAAATGTTTAGTCATCTTTAAAATTACTGATTTCACAAGTTGCCTGCAAAACATCCCCACTGAAACAAAAAGAAATATGACTTTGTCAGGTTTTAGAGGAAAGTGGAGGTAAGCAAGGGAAAAGTTTAATCTTAGAGTGGATTTCTAAATTTCATCTGGAAAGATGATTGATGTGCTTTCCCCTCCCACACTGCTCTAACTTTATTCTCACCTGGAGGAAAGAGAAAGGGAGCAATCTGACACTTAGCTGTCTCAGCTCTGCTTTCCAGACTGCAGCTGAGAGATAAGGAAGCACTGCTTCCTCTCACCCCTGGGTATTTGGGATGGTCTCTATGGGAGGATAAAGAGCAATTACCTGCTCTTGGAATTCATCCTCAAAGTGTTATTAATTTAGATAATTCCTATGTTTTATCTGATTCATTATAAGCATGCATGGAAAAGTGCTCATTATCAAAACTTACTGAAAAGCCCTCTGATCACATCAGCTGGCCTTTAGCAGTATTTCCTTTTTCTCCCTGCAGTTTGTGTTTCCTAGACTGACCGCTCTTCATGGCCAGAAACTGACAGGGTCCCCTTCACAGCACGCAAGTTCAAACCCGTCTTGACTGGTTAGATGGTTTGACTGCTTTGCTGCATGTGCCTCAATAGCACATACGTAACAACTGTAACAACCTGTTTCCTACAGGTTAGACACCAAGTTTCTTCCAGTGGAAAAGGTTTCTGCCCTTATTGCTGACCTTCTGCCAGTCAAAATGACCAGATTAGCAAAAACATTATTTAAACTTTTTAAGTGTTACCCATCTTGTTTTGCCTTAAACAGACCAGGGAACACACACATCTTAGATGGAAGGTAAGAGCAGGTGCTAGCTAGTCCATCAAACTGAGGGTGACTGACAGCCTCTTCAGACAAGCCATGGCACGGGTAGAATAGAATCATAGAATCATTAAGGTTGGAAAAGACCTCTAAGATCATCAAGTCCAACCATCAACTAACACCACCATGACTCCTAAACTAGGCCCTGGAGTGCCACGTCTACACCTTTTTTGAATGCCTCCAGGGTTGACGACTCCACCACCTCTCTGGGCAGCCTGTTCCAATGCCTAACCACTCTTTCGGTAAAGAAATTCTTCCTGATGTCCAATCTAAACCCCCCCTGACGCAACTTGAAGCCATTTCCTCTCGTCCTATCGCTAGTTTCTTGGGAGAAGAGTCCAAAGCCTGCTTCACTACAACCTCCCTTCAGGTAGTTGTAGAGAGCGATAAGGTCTCCCCTCAGCCTCCTCTTCTCCAGACTAAACAGCCCCAGTTCTCTCAGCCGCTCCTCATAAGACTTGTTTTCTAGACCCTTCACCAGCCTCGTTGCC
>WAAD01011663.1:75903-89540 GCA_013389945.1 Fregata magnificens
CCGCACCGCCGCCCGAGCTCCCCCGGCTGCCCGGCTCTCCCGCCTGATGGTTTTCCGCATGGGAGCGTTCTGCTTGTCTCACGGCTTGGCGCTGGTGAGAGCGGTCGGCTTCCAGGGGATCTGGCGAAGCTTTGTGTTTTCGCGGTCTGGCCTGAGCGTGGCATTGGTTGGAGCTCTTATCGCACCCGAGGGTAGTGCCCGAATTTTAAGAAGTTGAATAATACGCACACTCCCTCTTGGTGACCTCTTCACGTGCCCCGCACCGTGCTAAATGAGCTTAAAAAACCAAAAATCAGGCTTCCAAGTGGTCTGCTAAGTAACTATGTGCCAACCACTTCGGTGTTGGTGGGGGTATTTTTTTTTCGATCTTTACTTACAAAATTGGCGTCTGATATACCCGACCAAATTTTTTCTTTCTTGACAAATAATGTATGAAAACAGCACAGTGTTTGCTGTGTAGCATTTTTGTACTTTGAGCACTGATTATTAAAGTTAGCAAGTCGAAACGTATCTGTACAAAATCTTTAAACAATGTGTAACAGCTATACAAAAATAACTAGTCCTGGTGAGGTCAAGTTATGTTTATACCGTCATAGCCCATCTGGAAACAAACTGTTGTAAGCCTTATTTTGCATTTGTACAGCTGGGCTGCAGGAAGGGTTTGTGACCGGTAATTCTGTTTCTGTACTTATCATGGTAATTTGTCTTTCTCTGTTCGAAGCAGCCCTTTGAAGTGATTAAACCACTTGTTCCAAGGCAAAGTAAAATGAAATATAAAGTTCAATGAATTTTCTACTCCTGAAACAATTGAGAGAGGTAAAATACGGAGACCACTTTTAGGAAGGTTAAGGGCAAACAGAAACCCCTCCAACTGCAAAGGCTGAATTTAATTGCGTATGTTAAATTCTTACTTTTAACAGACTTCTCTGAAGATGCGCACATTCTTATTCATCTGGAATACTCCAAGCACAGTGGTCTTATTTCTCTCTGGACTTGTTGCACATGTAATATGTCATGTATGATTTTTCATTAACCACAAAACCTATGACTGCATCTTCCAGGAGTGCTAAGCATCTTTCACTTCCCCCGTATACAGTGTAAGGTGTCTGAGCATTTGTGAACGCTCAGAGCTTACTGTTTTCCAGACTTGAGACCAGCTTGTTCCCTTGAAGCATGAGCGCTGAGCTCCATTCAGATTCAGGCTGAAGCTGCTGATGGTATCAGCAGTAGCTCCCTACACTTGCCTGATAAAATGCCCCACGTACTGTACTGGTTTATCAGTTCTGTCTGTACTGTTTCATCTAGATTGTTCAGTAGAGGTCTCACTGGCTGGCTTTGTTTGGATATTTATGTAGAAAGGGTATTTATAGAGTACTTAATCTCAGAATTTGTTTTTATATTCTTGCATAAGCTATGTATCGGCAGTAATGCTCAGGAATTTGTTTTTCTGCTCGTACAAAATAACACTTGCAAAGGGATTTGTTCTTGCTGTGAAGTTAACTTCACAGTTTACCCTTTTGTTAAAAGCTGAGAAGTGCTATGTGATACTTGCATACTACTGAAAAAAAAGTAGTCAGAATGTTGCTACTACTTTTCACTGCTTATTTTAAGCAAAGAGGAAACAAAAGGTGCCCTATCTGACAAACTCACTTTCAGTCTCTCTTGTGGAGCTAAATCTATTTTCTTTAAGGGAAAAAAAAAAAAAAAAAAAAGGCTGCATTGATTCTTATTTAAATTCATGTACTGTATAGTACACCGTCCTAATTGATGTATAATACTGTAAATGTGTGTTTCACTGCTTGCTCTTGCTCAGCAAATGTGAGAGTTATTTTTGTTTTGTTTTTTTTTTTTAATTGCACTTTGCAGCTTGATTTTTCTTATAGACTATATAGTATCAGTATATTTGCTGCCAGCAATGGTACAAGATCCCTGTTTTCCCAGGAGTAGAAATTACCCTTAGAGTCATTACTGGACATGTTTATTAATAAATTTGTTTTTTAAGACTTAATATTTACAGAGTTAAACTAGGTCTTCATTTTCTCTAGATCTGTTCAGACCCTGATGTGGCCCTTTTCTAATAGTGCCACAAATGACAAAAGAAGATGGCAGATTTAAGCTGCAGTATTAAGCATATTTGCTAACACTTCTTTTTCACTATCTACATATCTGTACTGTGCAGAGAATCATTCTACAGTATTGTGCAAAGCCTGTGGCATGCAGTTCAGAAAATATGGCTTTTGGGGTCAAACCCCACAATTTTCTTCAGAACAAGTAGAATTCTCTTCTGGATAGGTGTCTTTAGTTCAGTGTTCCACATGTAAATAGTACAGCATTCTTTAAAATCTAGACATCTACTTCACTGCTGCTACCCATTTCCAGTCTAATTATGTTGAGTTTTATTTTTTTATGGAAAGTTTTTGGCAACACAAGTCAGGAAGGGTGTTTAAAGTGGTCAGTGCTGACTCATTTAATAACAAGTCATTTAAACAGTTGAGGAAAGGCAAAGACGGGGAAAAAGCACTTTCCAGGATGTGGCTCCACCAGCGACTTCCTCAGCTGCCATTATGTACCTGTTTGCTAGTCTAGCAGCAGTTGGGTATCTTCACAGCTGTAGGAGTCTGTCTGTCTGGATTTGTTCTAAGGAAGCACTCTGAGAAACTTCAGAATAGGTTTTTGTCAACCTTCACGGTCAGGTGCTTGGGGAAAGTTCACTGAGGGGGAACTTTGAGCTCTGTCTGCCTATGTTGCCGAAAGAACAAAGTCGGTTTTCATAGTTGAAAGTGACCTATCCTCCAGCATCCTGAGTGTAGACCTGTGCGATTCCAGCTAGCTGCTCAACCTTCAGAAAGCCCATTTTGTCATAGGCACTTTGGAGAATGGTTGTGTGCCCACATGTTACTGAACATGTTTTTCCAACTTTCTTGTTACAGGAGATTCTGTCAGAAGTTTTGGAATTGGCTTGACCTATATAGGCAAAATGAAAGCTTAAATAACTACAAAAAGCCCATGATACCAACGTTTCTGGATTTTGTTATTGTCAGTCTTAGATTCTGAAGAAGTTAACAGTGGTACCATGCCTTGAGGTGGATAAAACAAACCTATTCTTTACTATGGTATTGTTTCCTTGCTTTCTCTGAACCTAGCTAAAATAATTCCCATTTCAGTAAATGTTATATAGTTACATAACATTACATAATGTTCTGCCAGTGTTCTGTTTTTCCAGAAGTTTCTGGAGGTACGTATCAGAGCCCAAAGAAGAACCAACAGCTGATGTTTTCCCATTTATGTGAAAAGCTCACTGATCTAGTTTTCAGACTGAAGGTCCGTATATAATCAGTGACCTTTTCTTGATCCCCGCCCCCCCCCCCCTTTTTTTTTCTTTTTTTAGTCAATTACCAGTGGCATCCCTCAGGGACTGATACAGAGGCCAGTATTGTTTAACATCTTTATTAATGATCTGAGTGTTGGGATGATGGGCCAGCATGTTCAACAGGCGTGTGAACTCCCCTACAGCGAGTTGGGGAGTGTCTGGTACGCTGGAGGGCAGGACTGCTAGACAGAGGGACAGGCCAGAAAGATGATCTGACAGGAAGTTTGTGAAGTCCAACAAAGGCAATAATACCAAGCCCTGCATCTGGGCCAGGATAACACCATGCAACAGTACAGGCTGCGATCAGCTGTCTACAAAGAACCTTTGCGGGGAAAGACATGGGGGTCCTGGTGGACAACGAGTTGAACAGGAGTCAGCAATGATGGCCAGCTGCATGCTGGGTTGTTAGCAGGAATGTAACCAGCAGGCTGCAGAAATGATTTTTTCCCTTCTGATTGGCACTTGTGAGACAGCATCTGGAGTATCATGTCCAGTTCTGGGCTCCTCAGTACCAGGAAAAACATTGACATAGTGGAGCATGTGACATAAAGCGAGAAGTTGAAGGAAGCGGGTTTGTTCCACCTCAAGAAGGGAGGTGTAATGGCCACCTAGGACCTAGCTTTCATATAGGAAGCTAGGATGGTACTTTCCCATCTGTATCATTTTATTCTGCAGTGATTTTTTTGTCTGACATTTTGTTGCTGGTCAATGTTGCAAGATGTTTCTGCAATTCTGTAGTCAGATCTTACATTTACCGTCCTGAATGACTTAGGATCACCAGCAAATTTTCATCATTTTATTACCTGCTTATCTCTCCTCCCTCTTTATGATTATGTAGAATAACCCATGTCCCAGCACAGGTTTCTGTGAAACTCCGTTGGTCATCTCCCTCTATTAAGGTAAGCAGTCATTTACTTCCTGCCTTCCTTCATCTTCCTTCTCATCATTCTGTCTCTTAATGAGTTAAATATTCATACAAAGGGCCGCCTTTTGGGTTTTTTCAGACTTGCTTGGTGTCCTTTGAAACCTTTGGTATGGACTTCGTTTCCTAGTTTTCTTTCAGCAGAGTGCCTCCTTATCCCTGCAATCAGTGGTCTCTACAGAGAAATCTGGTTGTTTTGTGAGGTAGGAATTCCTTTAACAAACACCATGTTGAGTCTTTGCCAGTATGTCATATTTATTTGGGTGTCCACTATTTGTCTTCTTCCTAATTTTTTGTATTGATTTGCCAGGTACAAGTGTCAGGTAACCTCCATACCTCAACTGTCGTTCTGGTTTTAAGCAGGAGATTGCATGAGAAAGTTGACAGAATCTGTTGCATCTTTAAGTCCCTTGAAATCTTAGTGAATAACATCTAATGTTGGCAAGTTGTTCCGGTTCATTTTACCTAATATTTTCATAGCCTCTTCTGCAGTCAGTTTGATTCCACACAGATTCTCCAAGTACATCGCATAGATATATTCTGGAGGAGGGATCGCTTCACTTTCTTTTGTAGTTGAGCACGAATATGAATAGCTGCTCTGCTCTGTTCTTATTTTCTGTGAAAGGGATAGGGCAAAGCTGTGTTAAGGAAGTAACTGAGTATATCAGGGTTATAACTCCTGAAGAAATGGACTGTGATAGGCTGGTAAGTTACTGTATGTTCAGTGGAACTGATGTTATTCTCCATGGAACTGAACAAGCATGTTCTATCACAGAGAGAGATTTAAGAGAAGTGTAAAACTGTAGACGTGGAGTTCAGTATGCTACTGTTCCGCGACACTGGTCTTTGAATTTTGTCTGTAGGCTAGCAGTGTCTTTGGGGAAGCCGTTTTGTGGTCTTGTTGGCTTGGAAGTCCTCAGATGACTGGAAACTACTAGGTTGCTGATGTTGTACCCAGTAGCAGCAGAACTCTGAACAGCAACTCGCATTCAGTTCTTCAACATACATGTAGACGTGGACCTTAGTATGTCACCTTACTGAAGGATATTTCCTCTGGATGTAGCAAAGGAGCTTCATAAAGCTTATTTTTTGGGGGATATATGCATGTGTGGCACCAACAGTGGCCAAAACCTATGTAAGAGGTTTATATATGATGAGTGACATACATACACGTGATACCTTTCAATGAGTGTTCATTTCTTCTAAACTTAATAGCTGCAAAACTAGTAATCTTGGGAATTATTTAGTCATGGATTTGTCTTAATGGTTGTTTTGCTAACAGCTTTAAAGCAGAGAGTCCTATATTAAGAGCACTGTTAGACTTCTAACTTGATATCACTAGCTTTTTATTCTTGGAAGTCTACAAAAACTGGAGGGAGAAAAAAATCCACCACATTTTCCCTATCTGTTTTTCTTCCACATCATGCATCAGTCTTGTATATAAGCTGGTGTTTGAATGTCTGTAGTCATAGTATTATATTGCAGTACAGGCTCATTACATACCTACTTTTGAACTTGTTGCGAATGAAATGCGTTCTCTCTTTCTCCTTTAGAGACTACATAGAAGTGTCTCATATACTCTCTGGAAAACATTCATAAAATTAAGGAATGTGTGTAGTCTCATTCCCTTCCTGAACTTCAGCATTCAGTCCAAGCTCTCATCAATTTCGACTTATTTGCATTTCCCATGCAGCAGATGCACTGAGAGATTTGTTCCAGCAAGTCCCTTGGCTGCCTTGTTTCACAAGGCATTTTTTGGTACCTCTAGGTCTTTCCCTTTCCCACCTCTAAGGTGCTAAAGGTTTCTTATCTTGTTGGCTGTCCTTGCTTCAGTATGGTGCCAGGGCTTGCACTTTGCCCCTTATGGCTCTTTTTGGAGGATGGGAAAATTCTTTTTTGGAAAAAGTAGGGTAATCCATATTTGTCTTAAACTCATTGCTTTCTTCAGTGCATCTGAGGGAAAAAAAAAATGAGTGTGCTCCTTTTAAAATGCTTCTTGGGTACTAGTCTTTATCCTTCAGTACTTCAGAAATTCTGGTAACTTGCAAGCTTTGAGAAGCTGTTTCTCCCTTTTTGCAGGATTTTCTTCTTTGTGAATTAATTTGGTACTCACTTTAGACTTGAGACTTGGCACTACTGTTGAGTAATAAAATTATGAATTATGGCATAGAGGCTTGCATTGTAACTTGTACTGAGTGAAGCAAACCTCCTGCTGAACTCTTCTTAGTTTACATCCTGTACTGCAGAGAAACTGTGCCATGGATGCAGAGTCATATGCATTAACTGCTGTCAAGTCTGGAAGCATATCGTATGCTGCCTGTGTACAGAGTTGCACCTCATTAGTTTCAATTAGTCACTAACTCACTGACTCTTCTCCCTTTGGTTCCATAGGTATTGTGGGTTAAGTTGTGAGCTTGTGGTTTGTGTTACAAATCTTCTGCTTGATACAAATTCTTTTTCTGGAAAATGAAGCTTGCAGCAGCTCAACTGTTATTCAGCCTACACTTGGTACTCTGTGCCCCTAAAGGAGCCTGATTCTTTCTTTTTGATTTATGCAGGAAAGTTAATCTTAGGAGTTTGTCATCTGGCTGTAGATAATGCGACTTCTTCAGTCACAGTATCAGTTGTATTTCTGGGCTGATGTGGTTGCAGGTTTCCCTTTAATGAGGCTAGTTTTTAACTGACAGCTATTTAGTCATTGAAGCTAGGTTGTTATGAAACAGCGAAAGGGAAATAGATAACTTACAGTTGTGGTTTTTAAGGTATGCTGGTTTCTAAGGCATACCTTAGAATATCCTAAATAGGTAAATGAAATTATTTTGTTACATTAATAATTAATGATGTTAGTATCACTAGTGATATTCTGCTTTACAAGAAAAATTACACTTGAACATTTTATCACATAGAGCAACAGCACTGTCCTGAAACAGCTGTGGTTTCAGGGCTTTTTTTCCGTGAACCCTTGGATGGTGAAATTGGCTTTGAGTTAAGCTTGGCTACTGCTTTATAATGTTCAATACCTTAGTCTTTGATGTGATAAATGAGTCAGACTAACATTTCAAGTAGCTAAAGTAAGATGCTTTTTACTGACATAGCTGAAAATCAATTGCTCTCTTTCAATGGAATCTTATCTTCCAAATTTATGAGATCTGATTAATGACTTTTCTATAGATTAAACAAATTTTTGTAGTTCTCCAGCAGAATGAGTATTAAATCAAAACTGCCTCACAGTGATCCTGCACAAAAAGAATTAGAGCAGCTTTCTTGCTATTCAGCATTGTTAACAGATGGTTTTAGACAGATTAGGTAGGGAAATCCCCAAAGGATGAATTAGGAATTAATGATTGCAAACAGCTCTGATTATAGTTCAGTAAAACTGCTGTATGGTACTATGAGCCTATGGCTTTCTGCATGGATTTATTTTATGTTTATTAATTCATTGACAAAGCATAACCCTTGCTAGATAGAGCCTTAAATGATAATTTTTACTCATTGAGTTGTATTGCATTCCATCACTAGCCTTGTTTAAAGCTAGAGGAGTAAATGAGTAGTGATATAGACTCTAGTGCCAACTTGTAACTGTTAATCTACTCCAGATACTGAATGGGATGATTTCTTGTTTTTGCACTTAAAATGAATTCTGACATGGTAAGATAACTCCTAAGCACAACTTACAAAAATCATGTATGAGCAAATCCTAAGATTCTTTCAGATGTATATGGAAAAATAAAAAATTATGCTGTTGCTTTTGTCTTAGAGAAACATTTTTTTATTAAGCAGAATGAATATAACCACTTATAACCACACAAATAATGTACTTTCAAATAACAAAGTAAAATTATGCTGTAGTAATGTAACATTGTAAACGTGGTTTTTGGGGTGGTGTGTTGTTTTGGGTTTTTTTAATTTTTATTTTTATTTATACATAGGTGTCAAAATTGTTTAGAAGGCTAATATTGTCCAAAGTTGCAAGTGCTTAACATGTAGAAGCTAGACCAATGTATGGAATGTGCCCTTTTAATTATCAAAGATTCTGTATTGTATATCAATGTTACATTTAAATATTCTTAAATTTTCCAACTGAATGAGTTTTTGTTGCCCTTGAGCTCTTCAAGGAAGCAATCAGAAGAATATACAGGCTCTTTAACGTAAGTAAGATAATGGTTCCTGGATTATATGAAGTTTTTGTTTTGTTTTACACTCCTGTAGGTGGATAGTAGTTGGATTTGCATAACCTTTTCCAGAGCACACTGTACTTCTCTATTAATCCCTAGGGCAAGTATGTGCTTTTCAAGGTGAAATACCAGGTGTTGCTCTGAATTGAAGTGGTATGTCAAAATGCTGCTAAGTAAGCCTTCTCTAAAAAAGGCTGGAGGAACCCTCCTGTCTGCAACATACAGTGCAAGAGGGATTGAATGGCTGATATTCATGCCAGTGAAGCTGCCTGTTTATGGGACTAACAAGCAACTTCTTCCACGTCTTCAGCAGCCAATCCCAATTTGAATAGAAAGAATTCTCAATTGCAGTTGGTATCAGTGTGTTGTCCCTGTTACATCCTTTATTACAATGTCTGAATTTTTAGTTCCACAACAGTGGCTTTTTTTTGAGTAAGCGGCTCAGAGCTGGCTCGGACATTGTTTGCACAAGCAGTAGAAGGTTAGCTACATTAACAAAGGCAAGTTAGGGAGGAAAGCCATAATAATCACTTGCCATTCAGTCTCTGGTTTTGAGGTTACCTGATCATGTTAGTAAATTGAGTTATTTCTGAGCCTTGCATCTTTCTGGTGCTGAAAACATGTCTGCATCTGTTTTGACCACATCTGAAAGTACACTTTAAATAATGAACTTCCCTCTGAGTTGGTTTTGTTTACTTAGGCTTGCTCATGCCCAGGATTTCTAGGTGCAGAATGAAAAAGGATAATAGCTTTGTTTATGAAATCTACCTATTTGGGTAAGAAGATACTGAACTGGAGGGCAACAGGAGGGGAGGAAAATGTACTGGCTCGTACACCCCTAAAAGCAATTATTGGGTCTATTAGCTTATGTTCACTTTTTCTAGTGAGGTAGTTGTGCGTTTCAGCAAACTTCAAGACAGCAGTTGAGTTAGAAAGCCAGTTCACAATGAAAAGTGCACTAAAGGCTATTTTATTTTTGGATGCATTTTATGATAGGTAAACACGTATTTTCTGATGTTCAGTGTACTTGTTGATGCACGTATCATATAACCAGAAGAGGTTAAATTGGACTTTCAAGTTGAAAAATGATTTTTGCCAACTGGTGTCAAGTTGTTCAAAGGTGCAAATTTCAGTCTGCAAGCTTCCATACATCTTTTCAAAAAGAGAAGGAAGCTTGAACTTTAATTGTCTGAAAATGAAGATCTTTATCATCATCACTCATTTCTACAGGAATTCTGAAGACACCTTTTTTGGAAGGAAGATAGGACAGTCCTCTGACTTGTAAGGCATGTGACAGTAACAGTAAACAAGGTAGCTTTGATCAGTGGGCAAGCCCCGCTGAGCATTCTCCAGTGATCCTTCTCCTCTTCTGTGTGTGGAGGAGAGAAGGGAGGATGGCAGGAGTGCAGGTCAGTTTTTGTCTACTTTTCTGCTTCATATCTGCAGATCCATGGGGATCCGTGATTTTAAGGAGTCTGTGAAAAGTGAACATTAAAAAGCAAGCCTATTTCTCCTCTACAATAGTGTTACTTTAGTAACATTATTAAAGTAATTCAAACCTCCACATAATATCTAAGAATCCAGAGGTTGCAAGAACTGTATTCATTCCTTTTTTTGTTTCTCTGGAGCCCCTTTTCACAACAACTTGCAAAAAAAGTTGGAAATAATTTAATCCCACTGAAAAAGAATTTCTGAAGTTTCCAGAGTTTTCATTACTTTGAAAAAAGCCACACAGCCCCAAACCCAAAATAACCCACGCTGGAGGAAATAAATTGGTGTCATCAAAGTACTACATCTCAATTGAACAAGTTAATCAGTATCACATTTTGGATAATCATTTTCTCGATGGTGTTTGGCTTGGATCTTGAAATTTAAAGGGCCCTTGGTTTTCTAGGAATGCATTCAGCACAAAGAAGGGGTATTCACTACTATAGTACAGTCTTGCTGTGAGTTGAATCCTTTCTTTTGATCTCTTAACAATTCCAAGAATGTGTAGCAAGTACATAGCAATGGTACTAATAATCTGAGGTGTGTATTTGAAGTTGTGTACTCTTGTCTTTCCTGGCAAACTTTACAAAGTGTAGGTTTTGAAGCCTAGATCTGAAGGAGGTGAAGAGGACTGTTCTCACCCCTTCCAAATAATATTTTCTACCTGTTGAAGCTATTGTGCTTGTGAGAAGTGCACAATTAAATGTTGTGGTGTTTTAAAATGAAATGTATGATTTGCAGTTAACCACAAATCTGGTTACAACTGCAATATTGCTAGCGTCTCATTTGCTTGTTTTATTCTCATGCTCTTTTCTAGGCACCCATGTTTGGGTACTATAGGAGATAAGATACTAGGCTAGGTATACCAGTGATCTGATTTGGTAGGGCTGTTCTTGTGTTGCTTGTCAGCTTCTACTTGTCACTGCAGGTCCTGGATTGTTCCTTCTTCCTTTTCAGAGGTGGCTTATCAGCTTGTTAGACACTACATGTGAAAGATTGCCTGAGGCTCCTCTAAGCATGTTAGCATTTGCCCGCGGATAAGTGAACCAGCTTACAGGTTGTTAAAGTAGTTTATTTCATTTGCTTCCCTGAAGGCTTTTATGAAAGATGTGTACAAAAGCAATGAGAAGATGCTTTTAAAAAGCCTTCAGGTAAAGATACAACTACAACAGCCTCAATACCACAAGCGTAACAGAACTCAGCAATCTTGGACATGCAGTGTATTTGTACTGCCCTTCTAGACACCAGTGCATAGGCAGTACAAGGAGAATACATAAATAGGGGGTAGCAGGATCATACCACTTCTTGGAAGCTGTTCTTTTACAGAAGTGGTGACTCAGGGTCCTGAACGATGTGTTGAGGTCTGCGTGACTTCTGCAAGAAGGGGTTGGTTGCCCCTTTTGAATAATAACGTGTGGAAGAAACTGTTCTGGTTCAAGCGCCCATAAAGCAGAGGCAGTTGTCTCAAATAACGTTTTCAGGATAAATAGACTATGGGTTCTTACAGTTAACTAGAGCATTAGTAGTTAGTGCAGCTGCATTTCATTTTGGTTAATCTTTTCCAGCCTTTGAAAACTTTCAAAGTTGAGTTTCTACAAAGTTTATTTGTGGGATTTTTCTACAAAATGAATACTGAGTAGGAAGATAAGGTTTTCCAATTGTAAACATCCACACATTAGCCAGACTTCTAAAAAATATTGTAGTGCTTGAATTTGTAGAAAATGCTTAGTAAGACTTTCATTGATGCCTGGACAGGCATCTAATCTTAACAGACTTCTGATTTCTAGGACAGGTAAGCAGGTAGTCCTTGTTCACTTTTCAAGATCCCTGAGGCTCGTCTTTTGTGATGAGAAGTCTATGTGACAGTTCTGCTTGTAGCACTTATGGACTGGATGTCAAATGCCAGCTGCTGCTTCTGTGCTTTCTCACACGTGTGGTTGTATTCTGTAGCGGATATGGGTGTTTGAACAACCTGTGCTGCTGTCTGGCTAAATGAGTCTGAAGACCTGTTTGTCCTTAAGTAGTATGCAAGACATAATGAGAGACAGTACTTAAAATGTAGTATCAGAAGTTCCCTCCCCTCCCCTGCCCCCAAACACAAGATGAACTAATAAAAGTATGAGCAGTGTGGGAAAGGCCTTTTTGACCAAGTTTTCTTCATGTGCTATCAAATGCAACTAAATTTACTTTACAGCACACTTCTGTTGTAGGGGGTTGTAGCTTCTTCCCTGGTATATAGTGCTATTGCATTTTCTTTAGCAAAGGCTTTCCATTCCTGGTGTTACATTTTTTTCAGAAAGGAATTTTCTATCATTATGAAATTAGTGGAAGGTAGAAAGCAGAAAATACACAGAATGGAAGAGGAGCTGTTACTGTAAGGATGCTAATCCTCATTGCGTAGAGAAAACATCTTGAATATTTTTTCTAGCAGGAAAACTGATTAGTGTGAGGCAGTAATAAATAGCACTCTTGAGGGTCTAAATCATCCTATGTACAATGTGGGTACTTACCCAGGGAGGGAGGTGGATAGGGTATCTTCCAACATGACTTCTCAGTTTAACTGTTATGTTTGTAGCAGTGGCTGTGAAATAGCTACATTTCCCCTGTTTTTTTTTTATAGTTGTCTATAAATACTTCCTGAAACCCAGTCTCTTAAGTATCACTTAATTCTGTCATGCAAGACTTAATTACACTGATAATAAATAGACATTAGAATATTTTTAGCTAAGCACGCTGTCATGATGCTTCCTGTGCACGAAGCATATAACGACTTAAATGTCAGTATCTGAAGGCCCTCAAAAAGCTTTGAAAACAGCTGCTCAAAAACTGCCACAACTGAGCTTGTTTCCTTAAATATGAAGTACATCTCGATATACTATGGCTATATATGTTAGTTTCAGTAAAGTACTTGGGAAAAGGCCATTTTTCTGGGGCTGCTCATAACAAGTGACAAAAGCTTGTAACTGACAGTTTCTTGAGACTGCACACTCCTTAAACTGATTGTCTTAAATCTCAGATAAGCATTCCATGGAAGTAGTGTAAGAGCTTGCATTAAATGGAGCATGAGTACCATCAAAGGGACTGTTTCCTTTCTAGGACCTGATCAGTAAATCATTAAGTAAACAGCATGTGATGTATTACTCTTCTTTCAAGGGACTTGCAGGTAATCTTTTCAGCTGTTAACTCCTGCCCAGACACCCCAAATGTTAGTGACTGGGTGATACATGATCAGAATACAACAGATTAAATATTTGGGAGGTGTTAAGCTTAAAGGAGAGCTTAGATAATGTTCTTGGAATCACAGGGGTTTCCTTCTTTAAAAAAAAAAAAAAACCTGAAAGAAACACAACAGTAATAGTTCTGGTCTGGTTGCAACTGGATGGGCTGCAGGGGAAAAGCAATTCTTTGTAATCTGAAATATCCTTAAACGTTGCAAGTTTTCACTAATTCAGTTTTTGATAGGCTCTTAGGGTATCTTTGGAGGAGGGTGGTTGTTCATTGGGGAGAAAGTTCCTTTTTAGGTTTCTTGTGGGTCATTACTTTTCTCTGTTTAACTTGCCGAATTTTATATCTTTGTTTTAAATGTTGTTTAAAAGACAGGAGCAAAAACTTTGCTTATTGTTTATTTTGGAAGCCTAGCTTATTGGCCTTTTAATGCTCATTGCTTTATTTGTATCCTGAA
>WAAD01011663.1:89546-124734 GCA_013389945.1 Fregata magnificens
TACTATGGTCTGAACTGGTTAAATAATCTTTGTGCTGCTTGTTAGCATCACAGTTTCCTTCAGTTTGTCACTTAACATACTAGTGAAATTCCTCTCCTTGCTCAGTTAATATCTTGTTTGTTAGTTTTTTAACCTTGATTGTTAATTATAAGTTTGATTAAGTCTTGAAAATAATCTGAAACTGCAGATGCTACTACCTCTGCTTTTTCATAACTTTATTTTAAATGGAGGATATACCGGGGTATATACCTGTCACTCCTAACACTTCATGAAGGAAAGAGAAAGATTTTTCTCAGAATTATACATTCTCCTTGTTTGCACAGCAATGTTTTCTGCAGGTGGCAGGTTATGAGAAGCCCATCTGTATCTGAAGAACTTTCCTCATGCCTTGGGTGTTATTAAGCATTTTTACATTTTGTATATGTCTAACTCATGTTTCTAGGACCAAAGACAGCCCTTTTTCCTTTAGCTGATACATATTTCATATCTTCCTCTATCTCTTTCTTTTATCATGACTTACCTACTCCTATTTCAGGGCTGTTTGTTACTTACTTTTTTTTATAACAAACATCCTATGCAAATTTTACTACATTAGTACAGGCTGCATTTGCTGTGTAATGTTGGTCACACTTGAAATATGTTATATGAAGCCATTTGTCTTTATATGTTTCAAACTTCTTGACCAACTTCTGTTTTAGTTCTTTCACAATGTTTGTTTTTAACTGGCAATCCATATAGTTTTTGACTTCTCTGGAAAAAAACGATGGAGCTCGACAAACTTCCCTCTGTTCTAATGTTAAGATAGTTACTGTAGTGGCCCTAAGTTAGTCTGAGAAGAAATTATAGTACCCAGCTAGGAGTTCATTATTCCAGGAGATATTTGCAAAGCCTCAGCTGCTGCGTATAACCATAGGCTTCCAGGCTGGGTTTAATCTGCATATACATGCTACTCCAGTGGGTGTCTAGAGTAGATCATAGAATCACAGAATGGTTTGGGTTGGAAGGGACTGTTAAAGGCCATCTAGTCCAGCCCCCCTGCCATGGGCAGGGACATCTTCAACTAGATCAAATTGCTCAAAGCCCCATCCGACCTGACCTTGAACACTTCCAGGGATGGGGCATCCACAGTTTCTCTGGGCAACCTGTTCCAGGGTCTCACCACCCTCATCGTAAAAAAATGTCCTCTTTATGTCCAATCTAAATCTACCCTCTTTTAGTTTAAAACTATTGTTCCCTGTCCTGTCACTACAGGCCTTGGTAAAAAGTCTTTCTTCATCTTTCTTATAAGCCCCCTTTGTATATTGAAAGGCTGCAATGAGGTCTCCCTGGAGTCTTCTCTTCTCAAGGCTGAACAACCCCGACTCTCTCAGCCTTTCCTCATAGGAGAGGTGTTCCATGCCTCTGACTATTTTTGTGGCCCTCCTCTGGACCTGCTCCAACAGGTCCATGTCTTTCCTGTGCTGAGGACTCCAGGGCTGGACGTAGTACGCCAGGTGGGGTCTCACGAGAGTGGAGTAGAGGGGCAGAATCACCTCCCTCGACCTGCTGGCCACACTTCTTCTGATGCAGTTGGCTTTCTGGGCTGCGAGTGCACGTTGCTGGCTCATGTTCAATTTTTCATGCACCAGTACCTCCAAGTCGTTCTCAGCAGGGCTGTTCTCAATCCATTCATCCCCCAGTCTGCATTGTTACTGGTGCAGGACCTTGCATTTGGCCTTGCTGAACTTCATGACGTTAAGATGACACTGGTGATAGACCTGTGAAAACAGCTGCTGATTCTTGCTTCACCTCATGTAGGAGGGTATAGGGGGTGTCTTTTTCTGCAAAACTAATGGTCCCCTCTGAAGAGAGTGCTAAAGAAGTGATAGAATTGTAAACTTCATCCATGTCTCAAATGAAAGTGTTTCTGAAAATGTTTTGTAAGACTTTATTAAAGCAACTTAAACTGTGACATTTTCATGATTGTTATCATTTGCATACCTCTATAGTAACATTTGGGATTAAAATGTTCTTGATGATCTGTAAGAGACAGTGGGATTCCTTTCACTCGGCGGTGTTAGTTGCATATGCTTTTTTTCAGGGTTATGCAGAACATCTTTAAACTTCCACTGGTATAAAATGCTGTGGGAGGTAAACTTGCAGCCAGGACGTGCATCCAACTAGTACTCTATTTGTCTTAAGCCAGTGTTATTTTAGACATAGTTTTGAGAAGTCAGTAACTGTATGCATGTAATATTAGCCCTTTGCATAGGATTGGGTTGCTGTTCGCTTAAAAATCAGTTGAGGAAACAAAGTTGTGACCCTCTATCAAATTGGTTTTCTTCAGCATTTGGTCTAATGCTCTTTGTAGGCTTGCTGCACATGACTAGTCAAGAATTTGTCAGCTGGGGTTGTTAGATTAGCTGCTGTCAGGTATTTGATAGCTTGGTATACCTGAAGCATCTACAATGCACAGATTCAGGAGAGCTGCCTAGTGCAGCTGTTTTTAATATCCATTTGATATTAATCTGAATTGCTACTGAAGTGATGCTAATTGTGTGTTTTGGGGAATGTCATTCCTCGTCTAGAATGAAGGTGCTCAGAGGTTTGCTTAGTTTACTCTTTAATAGGACTCTCTTTTCATTGTCAGATGATATTTTCACTGGATGGGCATCAGGGGTTCATAGGCTTTGGGGTTGAAGTTTGGCAAACCGGGGGTCTCTTACAGGGGCAGATTTGTGGTATGAATTATAGAAAGTGGCCTTCCTTTAGAGCTTGTGGCTTAGGTACAAGTCAGAGAAGTAGGGCATATATATGAGAAGGCAGTGGGCAGATGATGCATTTCTGTAGTGATGTTTTGTACCAGGACAAAGTATTCTTCCGTTCCCATAGCAGTTCTTTGATAGGACAGCACTGTTTATTGGGATAGTTCTTAGCTTTCTCTGGGTTTTGGGGTTTTTCTTGGTGCAAAGTGCTCTATGAAGCATTGATATTTTCCACTGCAAAGAGTTTAACACTGCAAACTTGACTAAACTGGCTCCTGGCATTCAAAACCAGGCCCAGTAAGGTGTTAAAAAACACCACTATTTTTTTTTCCCAGAAATACGACTCGGTGATACTTGAAGGGTAAGCCTTAGGCATTGATCAAATTATGAACAGTTCCTACGCTGCTTCCTGCTCTGTCCTTGGATCTGATGTGAGCATTACAGGTACAGCTTCTATGCTCTTGTCCTGCCATAGGCTTGACTGGTAGGAGAATGTATGAGTGAATGATGATTTATGGTTTTTTGAGGAACGGGCAAAGACATGTGTGATTAAGCTGATACAGCTGAGGTGTTCAAACACTTAAGTAATTCCTGTAATTCTGAGATTCTCTCAGCAGACATCTTTGAGCTCCTGGGGATGTGGCTTACAATGCAGTTCAGTGGGCATTTTAAACCACGCTGCTGCTGAAAGGAGTACTTCTGCCCATCTTTCTCTCTCCAGTCTGTACCTTTTCCCTTTTGCCACCAGAAGTATTCCTACAGCTATGCAGTGAACTGGACTGGGCAACTGATTATGAGGAAAACTAAAATAACAAACATCACCTTCTCCACAATGTAGGTTTAACCCACGTCAGATAAATTCATTGCAAAAATGAGAGAGGGAGGCAAGGACAGGCAGGACTATCTTTGTTGGCAACAATGATGGCTTTTAAGCTGGTTTAGGATGTTTTAAACTACAGAGTTCAATTTCGTCCTGCATCTCACTAGAAGATGGTTGTCATACCAAAAATATAAAGCTCCTATACTGTTTGTAGTGGAGTTTGAAATTAGTTAATTCTGAGTGGCAGGATTGCACACTGTTCTCATGTTTATTTGATGCCTTGGTTGAGAAGCTACTTCTGCAGTTCTGCCTTTCTCTTAGGGTGGGAGAGGGATCTCTTTGTTTCCTCATGTTTGGTGTTTTGGGCAAATCTTCAGTCTCGTGCAGCCAATCTCTGGTCAGTGTGATCCAAGAAGGAATGTGTAGCGTGATGTAGTACCGGGCAGAAAAGCCAATACAGGATGTGGAGTTCAGAATAAGAATGTCCTCACAAATTGTTTTATTGATAACTTGCATCTAAATGGCAACCTTTTTCTAAATTCTAGAAAACACGTGAATTGAGGATGTTTAAGTTATGAGTAGAGTGGCTGTTTTATCGGGGGGAGGGCTCAAATACTTCAGATTATTTCTAAAAGATGAATGGTTCTTCTTTTTGTGTAAAGACTGTGCTACTGCTCATTCTTTCTTAAAGCCTGCCTTAATCAATTGGATAAAATGTCATTTATAAAGGTTTATTTCAGTAAAAAGAGCCAAAGCTCCTGAATCCTAGTTGATGAGTGTGTTTAGTTACCTGCTAGTACAAAAACTTTGTAAGATTTCCAATGCTGGCAAACCCAAAATGATGTTGATGTGTCTACTGTTGGACTCCTCAACTTTTACTGTGTCTGTAGTGTGAAAGCCTGTTGTTGAGAGACCTAGGGCAGCTTATTTTAATGCTGCAAATGGGAGGGGAAAAAAAAATCCCTCAGTTCATTTGAGATGTGAGATAAGCTGAGATCACAGCAGATGAGCAAACTTAATTATACTCCAAATTTTTTTTTCATTCTCTGAGAAGTTAAATGATACCTTATGACTCACCACTAAATTTTATTAGTGAAGTATGGTAAAAATCTATTACTGACTTCAGTTCAAAACTTGCCTTTTAATACTAAAGTTAAAATGTCTTCTTGCATACAGTTCTAATAATTAGCTCTTCTTGTTCACAGATAACTACTCTTATTAATCATAAGGATAAACCAAAGCGTTCAGACAAGACTCTGCAAGCAATTCAGCGAGTGGGCCAAGCAGTTAACCTGGCAGTTGGAAGATTTGTTACAGTAGGTGAAGCTATAGCCAATGAAAATCATGAATTGAAAGAGGAAATGAGTGTTGCTTGCATCGAGGCAAGGAGAGCAGGTATGAAATTGTGCTTGTGCCATTTTTGGCACACTATTTTTAGTGTCAGGAATAATGTAAGAACTGTTTAATTGCTTAACCCTCTTCTGGTTCATTCAAGGCCTGATCTGTTACCTGATTTTGTCACTTACTTAAATTGCTGTCATCTTATGAACAGGGAAAGGAATTGTGTGTTGGCTTTGATTTTTAGAGGATCTTTTGCCACAAGGAATTACCTGACTGCTCTTTGTTTTATGAATTTACTACAGACAAACAGCAGAGGGTTGAGAATACAACTTTAGAGTTTATTGCTCTCAAGCTAAAACAGTGGAGTATTTAAAGTAATTTGAGTGTTACGCTATTGAGGTCACTGCATTCTAAATCTGAATGTCTGAATGAAGGTCAGTGTCAGCCCATATTTCATCAGGACTCGGTAAGATGACTCTTAGCAAGTAGAATGAAAATCATATCGTAATTGCCTTTTTGCTGGATTCAACTTTTGTTGCAAACTTGCTCTGTGTGTGGATTGAATGTGATGTATGGATAATTGATTGAGTTGCTTGCTGTCACCCTCCTCTCCCCAGAAGCCTCTGTCTAGGCGAATAGTGGGTTACGTTCTCTGATACTGTAAGAGAATGTCATATCATGCTAGAAACTACTTTCCTAGATACTAAGTACTGTTCCTTGCATGATATTTCAGTGGCTCTTAGTAAATGCATATTCTTACATCTGCAGTGCAGCCTTCAAGAAGTGACATCTAGAAGAATGTTCCTTTTGTTGTTAGTGATGGTAGGGTTTTGTTTTTTCTTTCAAATACCTTCGGATCATGGGAGATTCTACTTGAAGCTTTTCCTGTTTAAGCAGGTGGAAGTACCTACGGGTATGACAGACTTTCTGCTTACTGTGGCTTCAGGGAGACAATCTTGAGCTCCTGGATGTGGAAGCAATAAATGACCCTTCAACACTGATGTCTTGATGACTGCAAAAAGGAGTAGTACTCTACACAAAGACATGGGTTACTGTACTTAAAATTGATCTGTTAAGTTAAACAGTGGACTTGTGGGTGGGTGGGGTTTTTTTTGTCTTTTAGATAACCTCAGAAGCCTGAGAAGCTTGCCTTTTGCTGTCCTAGCTGGTGTATTTCTTGCTGAATCACTGTGATGGCCTCAAACTTTGGGGATGGATGTCATACTATTTTTGCGATTTAAAAAAAAAAAAAGAAAAAAAAAATTAGAAATTGGGCATGGTACTGCTAGAAATCCTCTGAAAATCCCTCAACAATGAGTCGCAATGTCTAGAAACATGTTGGTGATGAATGATTGTTTTTGTGATTTGAAGGACTAATCTAGATAAACTTCAGACTGAAAATTTATAGTCGCTCCAGTAAGCTTGGCTGCAAACAGAAATGTCCTAATTTGAAAACATTCCATTTGTTATGTGAAGCATGTGTTTTTTCTTCAGAGATCCAAGTAAAATGCTGACAAGCCAAAATTGCCAAAGTTTACGTTGATAATCTCGACTGCTAGAAGAGCAGTGCAGTCTGGATCTCTTTGACTTGCCAGTTATGCTGTGGCCAAGTGCTTTTTCTCCCTATCAGTGTGTTCAGGAGGAGCTCAGAATCTAAAAATAGTCTGCAGTATTTTCTCTCACCAAATGGTTATACTTTTTTACATTGTAAGTCTTATTTCCTGTTACACAGTAACGTGCCTCAGTCTAGAGGAGGCAAGGTACAGACTGTTTACTTTTCTGTCAAGCCTTACATTTACCTTGGCATGGATCAGTTATTGTCTCTGACCTATCCATTTGAGATCTAACTGAAGTCTTACATGGGAAATGCAGTACATCAAACATGTTTGGTGCTGTTTTTTTGTTTGATGGGGGTTTTTGTGCCAATATTATCTTTGTGGACTGTTAAGTGTTGGACAAGGTAAGACAGTCCTTTGTGCTATTGAATTCTTATGGATAACTGTCCTATAAAATCAATCTCTGAAAGTAGTTGCTCAAGTGCCATTTTGAACAACTTTGGCGTTCCCAAGCAAGCCAGTAAAATTTCCTGGCCAATTATAGCCAAGAATATTGACTTGTATAAAAGAATCCCACGTTCTGACAGCATGGGCAGCAGAAAGCCCTTGCTGTTTAGGACAGAGGATGTTGTAGAGCTGTTCATACTTCTTTTTAGCCAGTAAATTAGACTGTGCATCAGAAATGAAAATGATACTTTGTTAGTTGTAGAAGATAGATTTCAACACTAAAGGAAGAACATTAAGTGTCTCAGTTGCTAAGAAAAGTAGGGAGTCTTTAAATCAATTGCATATCCTGCAGAGGCTTTGAGGGATGACAGATGTTGTATCTGTCTCTTGTGAAGGGTATAATCAGTGATCTGAAGTATTTCAGACTTGTTATGACTATTTCCTTGTAATAAACCTTGTAATTTGATTGACTCAAAATAGAATCATAAAACACTGCAGAGGGTCATGTAGCAGATTTTGCCTAACATTAGTCTTGCACTGTGTCAGTGTTTACAGTGACAGTATAGTAGTGGAATGTAACTCAAAGATACATTTTTAGATGGCCATCTGTGATTTTTTTTTTCTTTTTTTTTCTCCAAAACTAGGAAAGACTGGTTAATTTAAAAGAGAAAACACATGTCAGGAATGAGTTAGTGTCATAACATTTGCAGTATTCTCTGCCAGTTGACTACATAGCCCTAAAGGAAGACATGGAGTAAAATGGAAGCAATAAATAGCTCTCTCCTATTTTTGCCTTGTCTTTTAGTACAGAGAAGGACTAAATTAAGAAGGTTGAAAACCAACAATTTGAAATGGATAAATAGAATCACAGAATAACTTAGGTTGGAAGGGACATTTAACTCCAAGAATGGAGACTGTACAACTTCTTGTACACCTCTTACAGTGTTTGACCACCCTTACAGTGGCAAAAATATTTTCTTGTATCTTGTCCATTCCTTTTTGTCCTATCACCGTGCACCTCTGGGAGCAGTCTGTCTCTATCTTTTCCGTACCTGCCCGTTAGGTAGTAGTTGTAGACCGTAGTAAACTCTGTCATTGGCCTTCTCTTCTTGAGATGGAACAAACCCGCTTCCTTCAACTTCTCGCCTTATGTCACATGCTCCACTATGTCAATGTTTTTCCTGGTACTGAGGAGCCCAGAACTGGACATGGTACTCCAGATGCTGTCTCACAAGTGCCAACCAGAAGGGAAAAATCATTTCTGCAGCCTGCCAGTTACACCCCTACTAACAACCCAGCGTGCAGCTGGCCATCATTGCTGACTCCTGTTCACCAGGACCCCCATGTCTTTCCCCGCAAAGGTTCTTTGTAGACAGCTGATCGCAGCCTGTACTGTTGCATGGTGTTATCCTGGCCCAGATGCAGGGCTTGGTATTATTGCCTTTGTTGGACTTCACAAACTTCCTGTCAGATCATCTTTCTGGCCTGTCCCTCTGTCTAGCAGCCCTGTCCTCCAGCGTATCAGACACTTCCCCAGTTTGGTATTCTATACATACTTGCTGAACATGCTGGCCCATCATCCAGGGAACAGTTTTGATGCCTTGTATCAGTCCCTGAGGGATACCACTGGTAATTGACTGCCCATTGGACTTTGTACCACTTATCACCATCCCCAAGCCCAACAGTCAGGTCCATTTTCTACCCACCTTATTGTTCACTTATCCAGTCCATATCTCATGACTTAGTAATAAGGACACTATGAGAGGTCACGTTGGAGGCCTTGCTAAAGTTGAGGTACACAGCATCCATTGTTTCATTTTCTAGAGATGGTGTCATCTCATCGTAGAAGGCATTCAGGTTGATAAGGGACTATTCACCCTTGCAAGTCTGTGCTGGCTCTTCCTGACTGCCTTTTTCTGCTTCATGTGGTAATGGCTTCCAAGATGATTTTAATAATATTCCTAGAGACTGACGTGAGGCTGACTAGCCCATAATTGCCTGAATTTTTCTTGTTACCCTTCTTGAAGATGGGTGTGACAGTTGCCTTTCTGTCATTGGAAATCTGTCCCAATTGTCACAACCTTTCAGACATGATAGCAGAATTACAGTGACACTGAACTGTTCCTTTGACACTCTCAGATGAGTCCCATGGACTTGTTTATGCCCAGCTGGCTTAAATAGTCCCTAGCTCAGACTTTTTACCCTAACAGCTCTTGCTCCTCATAGCTTACTCCCAGGGCACCACTCCTGTTCCTTCAGTTGCAGATCTGCAGGCAGAGAAGGAAGCCTTTGTTCTGTTGTGAGAAGTCTCAAGTTTCTAGGGCTTTCTGGAGCTTTTTGACAGGCAGATGTTGCAGCTCTTTCTACGTTCTCTGATTATCCTTTGTATGACTAGATGCTTGCTTCACCTATGACTTGATAATTTGTCTTCAAGAAGGTGAATCCCACAGCATAAGAAATGGGATAATGATGTTGTACATCCTTCCTTGGTTGCCAAAAGCACTTTATGTCTATTTTAATTGTTCTCTGTGTGTTTCTACAGCATTTTATGTTGTCACATATATTTTGAGGTGAAAGGAAGAGATTGGGGTTAATCTGCTGACAAAGTTGAGCAGTTCCAACTAGAGGTTGGCCTGAACTGAAATGAATTTGACTGTGGAGAAGGCAATGGCCAATCTGTTTTGCTGTTAAATGATCTCCTCGCCTGACTGGAGACTTGTCCTACAGCTTCGCTGTTAGTATATCTGGCTGACCTTACTGTTTGGATAATAGCCATACTTTAATAATTCTTCTTGCTTCTATTAATTTTCAGGCCCTTCAGCTGTGGAACTCACCATCTCAGAGTGTACTCTGTTTATCATATTGCATGCTTATCCTAGAGAGATCCTCTGATTATTTGTAGCATGGCTTTTATGACCCGGCCTGGTGCTAGCAAAAGTACTGGAAGTTCCTTGCCATGGTGCAATACCTATTCAGGCAACTTAGGAACTCAAGGGATTACAATTGTCTGAGGAGAGAAACCTATATACGATGAAGCGTGGAGCTCTGTGGTTTGAAGGACTGTCAGGCTTTCCTTGTTCCATAGTGTTTGTGTGCAGTATTTCCAGAGTAATAATACACCCTCAGGTTCTTCATATGGGACCTCTGTCTTTATCAGGCTTTTGGAGTATCTTGTCTGCTTAGGTGAATTACCTTAGTTGAGGTTTTGAAGATGAGTCATAAGGGACTCGATCAAATGTCCTAGATTTTATCTTCAAGGATGATCTGCAGGTTAGTTGTGGGTTAATCATCTTGTCTTGCATGCTAACAAAAAGCATGTCTCAGAGCTTGCCCGAGTTCAGTCTCCCAGCAGTCTTGTGATTGTGGCATAGGAAACTGCTCTATGCCTTTCCTCTATTGCACTATTATCTAGGGTACTCCAGAAGACTTCATTGGATAAGGGCCTGTGATTTTTCTCAGACAAGGAGATCCGTTGGCTGCATTGGATTGTAGAATTTTTAACTGCATAAAAAATAAAAGTGGTCAAATAGTCCTATTTAACTATTATCATATTAAATGCTAGTTGAATAAAAAGATGCTTATGAACTGAAAATCAGTGCTGCTTTGCATTTTTTTCTCTCCTGTCTCTGACAACATAGTGTGTGGTGGCCCTCCTTTGAACATAAAGTGCAGTAGTCTCACTATAATGCTTAGTCCTGTAAGTTATAAAGTTACTGTTTGGAATCTCTTTATTCTTCATGCCTGAAGGCTTCTACAGGAATAGGAAATCTGTAAATTATGGGAATACTAACTGAAATTTGGAGAGTGGAGGGAAATTTGTAGTTCTTCCTTGCTGCATCCCACTCTTTCAGTGGGTTGATGCTTCAAGTGTCGACACTGATTTGACTTTTGCTATTAAAATTGAAAAAATACCTCCCATGAATGTTTTCTCCCTCCGCACTCCCCAGCTTCACCCCCTCCACCTCCAGTATCTAGACTACTGTAAGAAAATTAGTGTATGTTACAGATGGAAGAATGAGGCAGTACTGAATAATAGTCCAAATTTAAATATGGAGAGGGTGCCACCAACAGTCAGTAGAAGGAAGTGAAGTGAAATTAGAGAGTTGTAGGTAGCTCTGAAATTGTTGTTTTATCCCTCAAAGGTAAAACATAAGAATGCTTAATGGCTCAGTATCTTTTTTTGTAAGTATGAAATGTTAATTATTTCTTTTTTCCTCTCTAGGTGAAACAATCGCACAGCTTACGGATGTGGCAAGCTTGGATCATCCAGAATCTGATAGCCACATAACCATCTTTACGGACAAAACGGGTGTGGTAAAAGCTGCAAGGTTGTTGCTGTCTTCTGTCACAAAGGTGCTGGTGTTAGCAGACAGAATTGTTATTAAGCAAATTATAACTTCCAGAAACAAGGTATTTGTAGCTTCTTTTTTGTTTTGTTTAACTGATACCTGCAATCAATGCAAAAGAGTGGTGGTAAATGAAGTGGTATTTGCATTGCATCTCTAGGGGAAATGCAAAATAGAGAGGTAAAAATGAATGTCTTGCACATGTTCACCTACTAGATATGTGAAAGGGGATGGCTGTAAGTCAGGAGGAATAAAATAACAACTTTCAGTGACTGTCTACATTTTATGTGACCTGTATTGCTCTATTGACTTAGTATGCTGGAGAAGACACTGTGTTACTGTTTATTTAACTTTATTTGCTGCAAGGTGGAAAGTGTGTCTGCCAGTAAAATGGCCAATAAACACTTCTACTTGCTAAGGACAGGATGTTTGTACTGTCAGGATCAAGACAAGGAGGGCATTATGAATGTGTCTAAGGCAAAAAGCTGTGAGGAATGCTGATAAAAGTCTGTGCTAGTGAAGTGAGGTTTACAGATTAAAAGTTTTTTGTGCAGTTTAACTTACGTCTTGAAACTTAGCTTGAAACTACTTAGTTTAAATAATGTATGAAGGCCCATTTAACCTCAAATGTAATCTATTTCATGTACTGCACTGTCTTCCCTGTAGGATGTTCTTTCTTTCTTTTTTTTTTTTTTCCCTTCCCTGATGTGCTAAAACAAAAATAGAAAAGCCTCATGTTTGAAAAATGAGAGCCTGATAGGGGTTTTTCCATTAATTTTCAACTTGTAATCCAGAGCAGAGCCCCTGTTTCTTGTTTTGACTCCTCATGCTATCTCTCTTCCTTTGTTCCAGTTTGCTTTCCAGACCTGCTGGTCTCTATTTTGCAGCTTCTAGATCCAAGACACTTAGCTGAGTCCAGGATTCAAAAACTACAGTAATACCTGCTTCAGTCTGGCTTTAGACTTAGCAGCACTGATTTGCTGTCTTAGTGCTCTTTTCTTCTCCCAGCGGTTGGTGAAGGTGGCAGCAGTTTTATCAATATTAATTTGCTGAAGTTACTTGCAGCTTTGGTCTTTTCTTGCACTGGAGACCAGAATGGTGCATTTAATACCTTTTGCTGCCTTTCATGAGCTTTTGTTCTGCTGTCGTCTGCAGCCATGCAGTGATCTGAATTACTTTACCTTTCCAAAAGTGGCTGGTGTTAACACAGATTTAGGCTACGGAGCAACTGTGCAAGTGGTTGTATCATGAAGAGATAAGGAGGAATATATCATTTCAGCAGCAGGGCATGGTTTATGATAGTCTTAAATATATGGGAAACTATTGTCATATATACAGTGATATGACTATAGTAAGCATAGGTGCAAGGTTTAATTTTGAAGGTATTTAAAATGAAGTCTTATATTCCAGAGTAAGTGGGTCTGACTCCGATTGCCATAGTCACCCTAGTCTTTGTGGTCTTTTGGGTTTTACTGAATTCTCCTTTCTACGTATAGTCTACATGTGTTTGAGAACGTCTGCTCTTCTGTTTATGGTACCAGTAGAGCAATTCACATCTCTAGGACCAAATTAAACAAATTATGGTGTCTTATACAGGCATACCCTGATATTTATAGAGTACACTCCTGAAAAGTGTGTCAGACACTGGTATGATGGATAGCAAAGCAGTTCTTTCTGTAAGAAATATTGTGCTAGAGGGATGATGTGGGCAGGGACTTAAGAAGTACATACAAATACTCAGAGACAGTGTAGGATAATATGGTGTAGAGGGTGGAAAGGCAGGAACAGGATCACCAGTACTGCCAAGTGGAGCAGATGCCAGCTTCTTGGAGTGGATCACTGTTCCAGAAGATCTCAGCTGCATTTTCATCTTAGAGACTGAATGCCCAATGTTAAACTTTTAGCACCAGTTTTCTTGCTACCTCTTTCTGAACGCCTTCATTTTTGTTGTCATCGTCATCTTTATCATATGAATCAAGAGTAGTTAAGTCAACCAAGGGCAAAGGACAGAAAACCAGTTTAATGGTTGGATGTCTAATCTCATAGACTGATGAAGTGATTGAGATCTGGAATGGCGATCTGCTCCAGAACCCAACCTCTGGTTGATGATCCCAATGATCCTGTTCCTGCTTCTGGATCCTCTTCAACATGTATACCATCCCTGTGTTCTTAGATTGCGTGCATTTAAGTCACTGCCCACATCTTTTCTACCTCACAAAATTTGTTTGCCTGTCTATCAGACTTAGTCACTGCATCAGTGAGCTTAAAGTCTTGCTCTGCTTACTGTCGTCAGTCAGGTTAGGAGTGCCAGAACAATGAATAGGGAATTGACAGGTAGTGGGGGTGTTGCCACATTATGCAGATTGGATCAAAATATGGATGTGCCCTGAAGTGATGTCAACCTACGACCGCTGTCTGAAAGGTGACATTCATAGTGCAGCAGTAGCTGTATAATACTAAGTTCTAATTTAGATAGTAATAGGAAGTTAAAGCCTTTTTTGAGACTTATTTTTAACCTTGTATTTTAAAATGTACATTTTAATTACTATCTGTGTGTTTCATGTTGAAGAAAGTTTAAAATGAAAAAATTATGAAGACGTCACAGGTATTTTGCATTTTAACAGCTTCTTGAATAAGCTTTAGACAAATTTAGAGATATCTATACGGTTTCTCCCTGTAAATAGTTTCTTGGAATGTCAGCTCTGCCTGGAATGTCTAGAATTGTTACCTGTAACGGAAATGTGTGTGCTTTCACTGAAACTTTTATTTGACAAGAGATTTGTCATGACAGAAACACTTGCTCTAGGGTAACTGTTACAGAGTTGCTTGCAACCAAGGCCATACTCATGAAGTACTATACTTGCTTAAACCAAGAATGATTGAGCATAATTACTATTATTTTTTTATCCATTCTTAGAGGAGAAAGTTGGACCTTAACTTGTATGTTTTCTCCTTTCTGCACATTCACTTTTCTATGTCCTCACTTTGCCAGTCCTGTGGTTCTCTGCTTCTTCTACTCTCATACTGCTATTTTCACGTCTTCATCTTTGTGCAGCTTCCTTCCAAGTCCTTTATACCCCAGCCTTGCTCATGCATCAACACCTGAATCATGAAAGTTCCTGTTTCTGCAGTCTTTGTGGAACTGGCTGCATACCATAAGATACTCAGGCAGATACTGCAGCTAATATTGCATGATAAAGCAGTCAGTTCCACAGTACTCACAGGGCTTAGTGGAACATTTGCTTTACCTAGATGATAGCTATGAGATTGAGCAGCTACTCTATTACAAAAGAACAGGTGCTTCTAGGAGGGTTTGCCTGGGTTGCAGGGGAGGGGTAGTTTGTCATGATCAGGTATGTAGACTGCTTTTTTCAGTTGGGGGGAAGATACTTTTGGCATAGGAAAGGAGAAATAAGTTGAAGTTTCTCCCTTTCAAATACAGTTTGTTAAATTTTCATGCGGTATCTTATCTCCAGTCTGAAACACAATAAAGAACTGCTTTGACTGTCTTCCCTTCTGAAGACATTTAGTGGATTTGAAAGATCACTTTGGGATTAGCCACTATATCTTTAGTCTGAAAAACCCTAATGTTAATCTCTGTTATAAACCATATTGTAGTGACTTCAGCAGGATAGCTTCAGTAATTTATAAGCTATATGATAATTTTTGCTGAATGTTTTTTAAAATGCTGATTTCGCATGCTTTTATGTATCTTGAGTAAGAGCTTGATACAACTTGGGTTCATTTAGTTCTTTGTTTTATGTAGAGCTAATAAAAATCTTCAGATAGAGTAAGTTCTTACAGAAAGTATAAAACTACATATTAACTTCTAACTTTTTTTGTTTTCTTTTGTGGAGTGGTGTTGCTTTTTTTTTTTTTTTTTTTTAAAATGCACACAGCCACTAAAACACCTGTCTGACTGTGCAACTGTGGTTTTAGACTTCGAAAGTTATGCATCTGAAATTGAACTTTGAGAGTTACAACATAGGGATATAATCTGTATATTAATTTCAAGTACTTATGTTTTTAAATGTAATATGACAGTAACATTTTTCCTGAATCTGGAAACTTAATGCTGTAATACTGTTACTCTTGACTCTGGGAAGAGTGAGGAAAATGGTTTTTGAGGGTTGACAACAAATTACTCATTTTGAATGAAGCATGATTATTAATTTAGACTTGATTTCTAGCTGTTGAGTTATTAATGCTTAAATAGTGACAAAATATATACATTTTAAAGAACATGATTTAGAAGTGTCTGCAAATAATAATATTCTTAGTTTAGTAATAATGTTTCTGTTTAGCATCTTGATAATCTACAGTATCTTCCCTTATCTTGCAGGTTCTTGCAACAATGGAACAACTAGAAAAAGTTGGTAGTTTCCAGGAGTTTGTACAAATATTCAGCCAGTTTGGAAATGAAATGGTAGAGTTTGCCCATTTAACTGGAGATCGGCAAAATGTAAGTATTAATAAAAAGCTGTGAGAGATGTTGTAAGGTATCATTTTAATCTGATTCACTGGAAGATTTGGGTTCTCCTGGGATGATTAACTATTACAAAACAAAACAATTGCTGGTGTCCTGTCTCTGAAACCTAACTTTTCTCCTTGCTCCATCCAAAGGACATCTTTTGAATTTAAAGCTCAGCCTGAGAAATATCACTGCATTGTTTGATCTGCATATCTTCCAGAAGCCTGGGTGCATGCTACTTGAGATGTCCTTTGGCTTCGGTCACTGTCTCTTGGCTCTAACTTTTCTGGCTTACTACTCTGGTAGAGAGTTTGTCTGTTGTTACTTGACAGAAACATTTGATGTTTGCACATAGTAAAGGGATTTGAATGGAGAGTAATTGTTTTAGAAAACTCCAAACATGAAATCTTTAGGTCCTAATAAAGCATTTGCTTGTATTTTTTTTTATTATTAGTCTGGAGTATTTTTCTAGGTTTAGCTCAAAACCTTATTATGTTGGGGTAATGGTTTTTTACTTCTCGCATGCAGCTACTCTTTCAAAGCCTTTCATTCATGCAGGAAGCTTTTTGCTGCTACTTACATGTAAATAAAAGGTTTGCTGAGGCTTAAGACTTCTGTTGTGAGCTCTAGTTGCTTCCCCTTGGCAATCAAATCCTCCATTCAGAATTGAACCAGGGTCTGATATAGATATACAGAGTCCCTAATATCCACCAATATTCAGAATTCAATTTATATAAACAATTGGCCAACCTCATGCATCTCCTTTTACTGTTGATGTGTTCTGAGTCTGCTAAGTATATGCTCAGTATCAAAGAATCAGTCCTGGAAAAGCTACATATAATTAAAGGAAATACCTGCTTGGAAATGTACTCTTATTTTTCCCTGAAATACTCATAGCAGTTGTTCCTTGGAAAGAGAAGGGTGCATTACTAGTAAGTGACACTCTTTTCAACTGTTTTTGGTTTTCAATGTTAACTGGCCTTTGGCTCTCCCCTCCTTGCCTACTTGACTCTCTTGAAAAGAATGTTCCATTACTACTTTCTAAATTGTGTCAGGACTTTCTTGATATGCTCACTTTACAGTGTGGAGGCTGCTATGTGGCATTGTTAGTTTTATTGGGAGGAAACATCCCTTGAACTATTTTTCCATAGTGTATAAGTATGCCAGAAACTCTTGAGTGTGGTCAGATTTATCTGGGGGCTTTTTGGTTTTTTTTTTTTAAATGTGGTGATTTTGATCTTAAAGATTTTCTGTAGTCGCTAAAAAAGATTTTTATAAAAATGTCAAAACAGACTGCTGCTATGATTTATCTGGGATTTTTTGCTAATCTAGGGTAAATTAGGATTAATTCCATCCTGTAAACTGTTCCCTTTTCAGATGGTCCCGTTCAGTTGCCTGTTTAACACTCAAATAGAACTCAGCTATCTTTGCAAACATTGAGAAGTTCTTAGTTGTAGCTTTGTAAGTTCTTCCTCTTGTTAGACCCTCTTACATGTTCAGGGATTCATGTCTTGCCCTCTTCCCTCCTCCCACCCCCGTCCCAATTTGGACTCTAAATTCTTCCCTTTTGATGAACTTTTCTGGGGGTATAGTTCGGTTTTGCAGGTATATCCCTCTCCCTGGAGAGTTCTTGAAAAGTTTCTGTACTCAATGCCTTTCCATGGAGAATTGCTTTTTTAGCCCGTTAAAACTTTCTTTGTTACTGGTATGTAGTAAATATAACACTCAAGTAGACAAAAGATTTATTTTACATTTCCTTCACTGCAGTACAGTGAAAAGCTGGTGTTCTCTGTCTCTGCCTTACCCTCCCCCCATTTCAGAAAATATTGTATAGTCAGCTATTCTTTTCCCCTCATTTTTCTGTTTTATGAATGCTATATGATAAAGACAGCAAAATTAGTGACAATTTACGTAACACGCTCTGTATCTCTGAGATCTTCCTTCTTTGAAATCTGAATTGAGTAGAGCCAAGAATAAATGCGTAGATTAAAATCTGTCTGAAAAGCAAGTTCTAGATCATGAGTTAGGCTTAAAATAGCAGTTGTCAGACATAAAGAAGCTTTCTCACAACCCATCCATCTGCAAGAGAGTTTCCTTTTTTCCAGTCTCACAAGGAGTTAACATTTTAGATACTGTGCAATAATCAGGTCATTTTTTCTTTCGGTGTTTAGGATTTGAAGGATGAGAAGAAAAAGGCTAGAATGGCAGCATCTAGGGCTGTTCTTGAGAAGTGCACAATGATGCTCCTAACTGCTTCAAAGGTGAGTGAATATGCGCGCTCGTACAGAACTTGGATAAATCACAGAGTATGGCATCTGGCAGGATAGCTGACTCTTCTTTCTCAGCCCTACTTTAAACTTCATGCTAAAGAAGGGTGTAAGAGTAAAGAATGAATAGAGGAAAATCTTTACATTCTGAGTGACGGTATGAATTCTACTTAACACAATAGCAGTTTAACAGAAAGAATTTATCATATTTGAACACATTCTTTAGACTTGCCTTAGCAGGAAGCATTCATTTCACTATACTGCATATGTACTCTTTCCTAATACGACTTTGCTTTCTTTAAAAAGACTTGTCTGAGGCATCCAGACTGTGAATCTGCTCGTATAAACAAAGATGGAGTTTTTCATCGGATGAGATTAGCTTTGGAACAGGTAATAGAAATTGTAACTGACTCTAGACCAAATGGAGAGAATGAAATGGCCCCCATCAGCATATATTCTGGCATCAAAGAATTCAAGGTAAGAGTAGAAATAGTATTGTTTCCTACAGCCTAATAAATTACCTCAAAACTAGAATTTTGGAAAAAAAAAAAATATTTTTTTTTTTAAATTCCAAATGGTAGAGCTGCATCTTTTCAGCAGTGTTAACTTAAACAACTGTCCCAAAATGTTAGAGAATCTCACAAGAGGTGATTATAATTTCATTGTCGCTGCCAAAGTACACCTTCTGATACTTGCCACTTCCTCCTGAGTCAGAATGCATTCAGAACTCTAATGTTTTGTTGAGGTGATGCCTTGATGTTGAATAAACTTAAGCATCAGGATACTGATCAGAACTTTGTTGTTGTTGTTGCAGAATTCTTGCTTTGTAATCGGTACTATTTTTAAAACTGCACACAAAAATATTCATCCAAACATTTAAAAGAGCAAACTCTCATTCAAAGGAAGTGAATTGAAATTGTATCTTGTAGCTCAGTCAGTTTTTTCTGATAAAGGCTTTTCTAAATTTCATACTCCGTTAAGAACAGTTAATGAACAACCATGTCTTATTTCTTTGGAGTCTGTCACTTTGATAATTTTATTATTATTTTTATTTATTCCCCCCTGCCCTTTATAATTTGGTTGAAATTTTTGCGAAGTGCCTCAAAGTATTCAATTTCCTATATGTAAATTTTTAGAAAAAACCTCAAAATTAATGATATGGATGTGGAAAGATCAAACAAAATGTGAATACACAATTAATTTCTGAAACTTACTGAACTTAAAAACTTTTTATTGACAGTAGTAGAACAGTAATGTATTTGCTGTTACTTCTGATAAGTGGCCAGTAATTTGCTGATGGTATTATTACATTTAAAAAAAAAAAAATCCCAAACGCTAAACTGGAGGTCTGGATACAAGCTGTCTTGGTTTAACCCCAGCCGGCAGCTAAGCACCACACAGCTGCTCGCTCACTCCCCCCCGGTGGGGTGGGGGAGAGAATCGGAAGGGTAAAAGTGAGAAAACTCATGGGTTGAGATAAAGACAGTTTAATAGTAAAGCAAAAGCTGTGCATGCAAGCAAAGCAAAACAAGGAATTCATTCACTACCTCCCATCGGCAGGCGGGTGTTCAGCCATCTCCAGGAAAGTAGGATTCCATCACATGTAACGGTTACTTGGGACGACAAATGACATAACTCTGAACATTCCGCCTTCCTTCTTCCACCATCTTTATATTGCTGAGCATGACATCATATGGTATGGAATATCCCTTTGGTCAGTTGGGGTCAGCTGTCCCAGCTGTGTTCCGTCCCAGCTTCTTGTGCACCCCCTCAGCCTGCTTGCTGGTGGGGTGGTGTGAGAAGCAGAAAAGGCCTTGACTCTGTGTAAGCACTGCTCAGCGGTAACAAAAACACCCCTGTATTATCAACACTGTTTTCAGCACAAATCCAAAGCAGAGCCCCATACTAGCTACTATGAAGAAAATTAACTCTATCCCAGTCAAAACCAGCACATTCTCCACCCCTTATTCCATATCATTGACGTCATGCTCAGGCCTTACACTATCCAATAAATCCTCATTAACCAGCCCACCCCCCCACCCCCCATCCTTTGATATAATACACAGATATCATTCCCCTAGTCTATGGACCACCCCTGTAAAATGTCTGTAAAATGTCCACAAATGTCCATGAAATGCCCACTGAGGTCATTTAGTCCATGACTTTGGGCTCCATCTGTTATGNCGTCATGCTCAGGCCTTACACTATCCAATAAATCCTCATTAACCAGCCCACCCCCCCACCCCCCATCCTTTGATATAATACACAGATATCATTCCCCTAGTCTATGGACCACCCCTGTAAAATGTCTGTAAAATGTCCACAAATGTCCATGAAATGCCCACTGAGGTCATTTAGTCCATGACTTTGGGCTCCATCTGTTATGGTGGTTACTCAGGACAGGAGAGGTGGCGTGTTGCGTGGAGTTATTGGACACCAAAGCCTGTTCAGGTCAGGTCACTACTGCACTTGGACTGCTTCTCCTAAGACTTGTCCTCCATTGGTTTGGGTGGCTCTTGCTATAGTAATTCCCATAACATGCAACTCAAATAATGGGTTACAACAATTTAAAGGTATTTCCATTATAACCTCAACCCCTGGCCCCTTTGGACCAGCCCATAGGGTTTAACATTGCAATGAACCCCTCCCCTTGCCCCTGCTCTGGCTCGCACTTATCCAGAGACTGCAGTCCCTTAGGGGTGTATCTGCTCCAAGGGGAGCCTTATCTATGAGCCACAGTCTCTTCAGGGGTATACCTGCCACGGCATAGACTTATCCACAGCCACAGTCGTTTTGAGGTGCACCTGTTCCAGCGTAGCCTTCTCCATGGGCCACAATGCCTTCAGAGATATACCTGCTCCAACGTGGCCTTACCCATGGCTGCAGTCCCTCTAGGGCTCTACTTGCTCTGTTGCGGGCTTATCCATGGCCACACACTTTGAGGTGCTCCGGCATGACCTCGTGCACAGCCAGTGATGCTTCAAGGTGTACCTGCTGCAGCATGGACTTATCCACAGCTACAAATGCTTTGAGGTTTACCTTCTCCAGTGTGGACTTATCCTTGGGCCACAATCCCTTCAGAGGTGTGCCTGCTGTGGCACAGACATAACCATGGCCACAGATGCTTCGAGAAATACCTGCTCCGGTCTGGACTCATCCACAGGTCACAGTCCCTTCGACTTGAGTTCACACTGGAGTTCCAGCCTGTCCAGTACAGCAGCACAGAAGCAGCAGCGATGCCCTGGCCGTCTGCCAGCCCAGGCACATGGCCATTGCTGTTATCAAAATGTTCCCAGGCAGAGCAGAGTAAGATGATTAGCAGTACAGCAAGCAGAGAAAGCGAAAAGCAGCCACTAACGAGCACTAGACTCTAATACACAGTAAGGCAAGCAAGCCCCAGGGCAAGCACAGAAGCTGGCCGATTAATAGCTAAATAGCAATAAGGGTTATAAATTTGATCTAGCACATACCAATCAAACCTGTCGTTATCTCGAACCCTTTGAGCCCTACATTGGGTGTTAAAAAGGAATGTTGTGGTTTAACCCCAGCCAACAACTAAGCACCACAAGTAAATTGCTGGATTACTTTGAAAATGAGTGAATAATAATAAAAAAAGCACTGAGGAGAAAAATAAAATGTAAAAATGATGTATCTGCTTTCTGCATTTGTGTCACAATTGTATAACCACATAAATTCTCAAGGAACTGATATGCTTCTTTTTCAGAATAAGGTGGAGGGTCTCCGTGAAAATCTTTATTTTCTCTCAAAAGAGAACCTTTCGACAATGCTGGAAGTTATCCTGGAACATACGGAGGACTTCACAGACTCTGCCTATACCAGTCATGAGCACAGAGAACACATTTTGGAGCTGTCTAAACAGGCTAAAATGGAACTAGAGCAGCTGGTTTCAGTGTGGATGCAAGCTGTAAGAGCTTTTTAGCAAAGTAAATCTTTTCACCTCTACTTTGCATTAAAAATTTGTTTCCAGTCTTCCTTCTGGTCTAGGAAGAGAGAACTGCGTGTATTCCTCACAGTGAGAGCTGAGCAAGGAAGCCAGAGTTCGTTCTGTGCTTCTGCAGCTTCAATCTGTTCTGTCCTCCCCCTGCCCCTGTGGTATTGCTTCATTGATTCTTTAATGGCTAAATTAGGTTACTAGTGGTGGTAGACTAATTTTAATGAAGCTGTAAGTGGAAACAAGGCGGCGAATGGAAGTATCATTGCACAGTCTTGAAGTTAGGTCTTTTGGTTGAGACTTCGGAGACTTCAATTGTCTTCATCCCATGGCAGTGACGACAGTTTCTGTTTCTTGTTTTCAACAAAATATTGAAAACACTTAAACTATTGAAAAGGGAAATATTCTAAAAAATTGACTTTTTTTAACCTTGTGGAAAGAGGAGAGAGAGGAAGGAGACACTAAGACTTACACGCAATTTTTGTTTGTCCTTCTTAGAAGACTTAAATGATGGTGGTTTTATTTTTTAGAGAAGAAACACATTAAGCCTCCCTCTGTCATTTGTCTTATCTTGTTGCTTGAAGACGATAGAAGATACATGCAAAATGGGGAGAAAAAGTGGAGATGGAAAATGCAGTTTCTGTTTCTGATACTGACGTGCTTTCAGTCTTGTTCCTGGAGAAATGTATAGCACAAAATCTTATCAACACTCTAAAATATGGCAGATGTGTACTAGTATAGGATACTTACTTAACTGAGTGTATTACTTACGAGAGCATTTTTGTTCCTTTTCTCCTCTTTGAATCAGGTGCTGCAGTCAGGTGTTCTTAATGCAGTAGTGCGGTTTGAAGAGTATATAAATCTTATTGATAATACAGACTGTTGTTATTACAAAGAAGACACATACAGAATATTAATTGCATGGAATCCCATAACTATACGAAACAAAAACGATGTTTAGCTTGGTGTTGGTGGTTAGCCCTGGTAGGCAGCTGTGTAAGCACTGCTCAACAATAGCTAACACATCCCCGTGTTATCATCACTGTTTTTATCACAAATCCAAACCAGCACCAAAGCAGATACTATGAAGAAAATTAATTCTGTCCCAGCCAAAGTCAGTACACTTGGGTATTTCTAATCTCTCTTACTGGTGGAAAATGATCACCTCTAAATAATGTACATGCTACATTTCACATGATAGAAATGTACAAGACTAGGCATATATATGATCCGTGAAAATACTTGGGCGTGCACATGTGTGCTTATGCATTAAGTAGTTTCATTACTAAATAACCCAGCCTAGCAGACTGAAGACGCAGTAAGCAGATAAATTAGCATGAGCTCACTGAGGTGGCTTTTTAGTTTCAGCTCAGCAGCTTCATCAGAGGGTGAATATTTTCTGAGCGACTTAATGTAATTCAAGTGGGATTGTTGATTTAAAAAAAAAAATATTATCATGCCTTGGGGTACATGAACTGAGGGATATGTAGAGCTCTTAGAGTGCCCAATTATTTCCCTTTCCACTCACCATACTTCCTTTTAGCAAGCAGAGTAACTGTGAGTCTTCAGTGAAGAGTGTATTTTAAAACAGAAGTGTCTTGTAACCTAGGTCAAGTCTAAATTAGACTGGCATCACTGATCTGGTCTTTTTTTGTATTATTGTATATTAATGAAAACTAGCTGGAGCACAACAGATAATCTAATCCTCTTGATTGAATTTTAAATATTTCTGAAATCCTTCCTGCGTATGTTCAAGCTCAGAAGATTGCAAGCTACTGTCCTGTGTTAGGTTTTCCTGTAACCTTATTTTGGCTAGACAATTCCTTCACTTGTGTTTTTTTTAAAAAAAAAAAAAAAAAAAAAAAGAAAAAGTAAAAAAGTTGCACATAGAAGGAGCAAACGTGCACATTAAATAAAAGAAATAAAAAGGGCACTCTAGTTAGTGTAAAACATCATGCTCCTTGCGTTAAAAGTGATTTTGTGATGTTACACTTTTACACAAATTACTTAAAGGAAAGCATTAAATTTGAGGGACAGGTAACTCTGAGACTTAGAACACATAAGAATACCTGAGAAAGTTATCATATTGGCTTGGGTGAGGTTTTTTTCCTTTAAATAAAACAGAGGGTGTGCATGTCTACACCCACACACATGTGGTCTGTGTATGTTTATGTTAATTTAGACTGTGGGGGGGTAATTTTTTTGCAGCTATGGCCATGTTAACAGTCCTACCTAGGATAATTGTTTCTAGTATATTTCAGACAAGAATGCAAAATCACTGCTACTTAACTCCTTTCCCAGTGTATGTCTCTTGACATTTGGGTTGTTCCATAGATAGGTGCCGTTTGCAGAAGTGGGAGCTCTGACTTGAAGCTACCTCAACAAAATGTGGTTAGCTACTTGTTTAAATTAGACCATGATCTAAAGTCTTACAAGGATGCTTTAAGTAACCTTTTTGTAATTCAATACAGAACATTTGGCATAAAAATTTAGGTACCACTTTATTTTAAAAGGGTGTTTATATTTTAAAAAAAAAAGCCTTAAACTGTTGCTCTACTTTAGGATGTTTAGACAGAACATTTTTGGAAGTTGTAAAGCTTAAGGAAACTCTTTTCCTGAAAAAAACTCCAGGGAGCTTTAGAAATAAATTCCCGTTGAACAGAAACAGTCAGTTAGCTTGCATCACTATGATTTTTAGATTTCGTTTGGTGATAAATGTCTCTATAAAGAATTTTTCAAGTAGAATATACACAGGATGTGCAAATGAAAACATTATATCTAGGAAGAAAAGGCTGTCTTCTAAAGCAACTTGAAGTAATGATACATGATGTGAAGGTGGGATTTGCTGGGGTTTTTGTGTAATGTTTTGTCGGTTGCTTTCTTTGGCTTCTAGCAAAACCAGAAGACAAAGGATCTCATGGAAGACTTGGAAGTAGCCATTTTAAAAACATGCCAGTGCATGAATGAACTTAAAAGAGAGGTAAGTCTAGTTCAAGCAAGCATAAACTGAATAAAAGCTTGAATTTCTTACTTGATGTATGTGAAGTTGTAAAATAGGATCCTGTACCCAAAAAAGCTAGTATCTATTTATAGACAAGAGTAGCTAAATCAGAATTACATCAGTGAGCTAGTATGCAGTCATCTTCTGTGTCCTTACTTAGAACTGATTAGAAGTCTGTTGGATACATAGGCTCTTTGTTGACTCTGACAACAATAAAAAAAGAGAAGTGTTTGGAAGTAAGTACTATGTATATAATCGTTACTTTAAATGTAAAGGCTAAACTTTCTTTGGGGATGCATGCATCACTGTTCTAAATACTTTTTCTTGTAGTGTGTGCTTAAATGAATAAATTATATTTGCTGGCTGTTTGTACTTAACCTGTTCTATTGATTTCTATAGCAGAAATGTGTTATGACAGTGCCTTATATGCAAGTATTTTTCGAGACAGTTGGCAGCCTGTTGTAAATCATTCTTTTCCTAAATGCAAGTGTGCTGGGTGTCAACTTACATACATGTATGAGATAGCTGCCTCATTTTGTACATGGGATGGACTGCACTTGCTGATCAGGGTCCTTCCCCCCCATTAATGGGTAACATTGCTGCCTTGTCCCACAGATTTGAGCCAAATACAGAATTACTGGGTTTTGGCAGCTTCTGAAACATTTGCAAAGCAGTCAGATATCTTTTCAACTGCTTCATATTATTGTTCCTTTAAACAGATGGAGAAATGAAGACTAAGGACAGTGAGGGTTTCAATATGAGGCTACAGAGCAGTGCAAAGATGTTAGAAAAGTATGGTGAACTTGCTTAGACTGAGCTGTCAGCTGCTGTAACTGGAAAACCTCGACTGCTCAAAAAATCGTGCTGCATATTTTTTAATAGAGGCAAAATGAGATCGTCTTCCGGATTATAATTCCTGCAGCTGCCCTGAAGATTTGAACAGTGCTTTGAATCTATTTCAGTTGCAGTTAAGTGCTTTGCACTTCTGCTGTCAGGCAGTGTGTTGGGCTCCCAGAAAATGGAGGATACATAATTTGTGCACTTTGATTAATAGTTTTTTCTTTGGTCACCATTATGTAGGAAGTCAGTAGCAGGCTTTTCCGGAGTGACATTAGCTGCTTTAACTGTAAGATCATCCCTTTTGAGTAACATCGCTCCCATGTGCTGAATGAGGAGGAAGGGTTCCCAGTCAAAATAGTATGCGACTATGTAATTGCATAGATGATAAAGCCAAATGTGGCTGGAATACAGGATGTGGAAGAAATCATTAATATCTTGCATTTTTTTGCAGCTCTTACCATATTGTCCTGCCCACAGGTTTCTGTTTATGAAAATATGATGCAACAAAGACTACACATTTACCACACTTAAGTAATAGAAAATTACCTTCTGTAAACAGGCTAACAGGTGGCATAAAATACAAAATAGTGTGTTACCTGTGCCCTGTGATGTAGCTCTATATTAAAAGCAATGCAGGTGAAAACATAGCACACTGTTTTAGAAATTGTGGAGCAAATTGAGCGAGTGTGGATTTCTAAACTAACAAATCCTAAGTTCTGTGTGACTCACTTTGGTGACCTGTAGAGTATGAAAGCTTGCTTAGGAAGAGCTTTTTTAAAATGCACAGGATTAGAGTATTGTGTCATTTTCCTTGTTCTCTATGTAGTGATTGGATTGATCCCAAAGTAGCCATGCTTCTGTACATGGCTGAGGACTGTCCTGTCAGTCTGACTTCTGGTGCTGCAGTGTATCAGTCAGCAACCAGGATCTCTATTGGTGAAATTTAAGTACTGTGACTCTAATTAAAATGTTTTTGAGAGCATGGGTGGCTGAGAACACAAGACGGACTTGTTAAAAGTAGTTCTTCCCCATCTCTGTCACTTTATGGAAGAAACGAAAGGTATGTTCCTTCCTTGAGATAATTCTGCTGCTAGTGATCACAGTCAGCATTAAGTAGAAGTAAATTTCTTTTTTGGATCAGGATGAAAAGAATATCTAATGAAAAGGTAATCTCTATGTAGCCTATATATAAATGAGAATTGCCAGTTCATACTCTAACATCACAAGCCTTTGCAGATATCCTTTCTTCAGAGCTGACTTCATTTCTGAGATTAGTGGTTTGTGCTAATTTTTAATGGCATGCGAGCAGTGCTATATAAATAGTTTATAACAGGTTGTCATAGCTTTTTTTTCCTCCTGAAAAACAGTCGCAGCAGGTTTTAAGGCAACAATTCAGGTTTCTTGCATGAAATTTAAAAAAAAAACCCAAAAAACACCAACACCTTAATTTGGACTGCACAGAAAGTACTGCCAGGGGAAGGGGGTAAAAATAGGTAGAGTCCAGTGGAATGAAAAAAACCAACATATTGTTCTAGTAAACATCCTTTTCTCTACAGTCAAGTCCACCTGTGTCACAATTTCAGGCTCATTGCATTCATAAGAACTTGAAAAATAACTTTTTTCTTGAACAGTCAAGTTTGTTGTATATTCAGTGCAGTCCAGCAAAGTGAGTGTAATATTACAAGACTCTTAATAGTCTTATGAGCATAAGAATGCTCTGCTATTTCTAAAGAGGTTGCTATTTTGTTTTTACCTGTGTTTTTAAAATGGGGCTGATTACAGGGCATAGGTAAACCTATAATGACTAGTCACTAGAACTAGCAGCAGCTGTCGCTGATAGCTGTTGTCAAGCAGACTCCTTCACAGCACAATTTCAGCAGATCCATGGGTCTGAAAGTATGTCTGAATTTAGGGATGTGTTCCAAGGGGAAGCTTCTCCTTGCTTGTTAGGAGTGTCGGGAGAGTGAGACTTCTCCAGGACCCATTTCTGGCTTCAGTCTCCTTGCAGAAAAGATGCTTTTTACTTTTCTAAGGCTGTGTCACAAACTGATTATATTCAAGCTTTTCTTTACATCACTGAGAATTCAACTTATTCATAGGAACTTAACTTTTAATATATTATGAACTCAGATGCTGTGTGGCTTCAGTCTGATTCACACAGTTCATGTTCTTCATGAGAAGTGGCTGTTGTGCCATGCTTATGCTGAACTTGGTGCCCCACAAATTCATGCACCTGGTTTTTTTCCCAGCTGTAACATTATCAGAAAGCAGCAGTGTGATAACTTCATGTCCTCATTTTTCCCAGCTGCTCTTTTGTTTGGCTCCAAATTTGGTTGTGGGTTTTTTTTTTTTTTTTGAGTGCAGCAGATTTTATCTTTGTACTTTGAATAATAGTTGAAGAATTAAAGCCCCGGATAATATGCAGGCTATATATGAGCAGTAAATTTTTTGCTGCTTGGAAAAATTGATCTGTCTCTTAAGTTTATTTGACTTGGTACTGGATGAATTTTTTTTTTCCTTCCAAGGTTTATCTCTTGTTCTTCTTTTAATGCTACTTAAGGTCCACAGTGCAGCAACATCTTTGGCAGCAGATCTGCTAAAATACCACACGGATCATATGGTTCTCAAAGCATTAAAAATCACAGGAGTAGAAGGAAATCTTGAAGCTGTAGCAGAATATACTTGCAAGCTATCAGAGCAGAAAGAACAACTTGTTGAGGTGAGTTCACGGCTACTTTCATTTTGTAAGGCACTTAGAAAATGCGTGGCCGGATTTGTCTTAATATGTTCTTTAGGAAGACTTTGGTCTGTGTTTTTGTAATTTTTATTTTATTTTCCTATATACTGTTGAATTTTTATTGTTCTTGGTAGGGTCTGAGCCAGAGGTGTCACTGTGGCGTACAGTTCTTGTAGAAGGGATGTACAGTCATACCCAATTCTCCTCCTGGATCTAGACTCAATCTGTATGTATATATTGGGGCTGAAATATTCATTAAAAAATAGGTTTCTAGATCCAAGGAGAGATGATAGCCTTTTCCTTTCAAGCAGTAGCTGTCCAGCAACAGCTGAATCCAAAGACACATTTTAAGAATGCTGGGAATGTAAGGTTAAGTTTCTTAATGCAGTGAAGTTGACTGTTTTGAAGATCTTGTGTTGGTTTTGTCAGTCAAGAGGGCCACTGAAAATCTTTTCTCCTTTGTGAAAAGCAGTGTGTATGTTTCATGTACTAATACATTCATGGTTTCATATGGTACACATGTGAACAAATAGGACTTCCAAGACTGCTGAGAGGTCATGGCTCTTGGGAGATCATGGCTCTTAGGAGTGCCTGTGGAGAGGATGTCTGCCACATATACCTTGTTGCTCTCTCGTCTGACAGACGAGCAGAAGTAACTGTACCAGTAGGAGACATACAAAGGTACATCACTTTGATCTGGAACATGGTGATGCCAGCAGCCATGCTTGCATGACATCTAATACTCATTAATTTCTAAAAAATTCTGATATCATATGGGGCTTGAGGATTCATCCCAGAAGTATGAATATGCAGAAGCAACAACCTTGAACTTCCGGGACTGGCAAATCAACGCTGTGGATTTTTAATTTCAGCTTTAATGTCCCCTTTTTCTGTGACTAATTAATGTTCCAGTGAGACACTGATTTCCCCCCCCCCCAGGCATAACCATGAGGTTAAATAGTGTTTGTATGTGAGGGCCTTATAGCACTTATAGCATTTTTGATGATGGACAGTGCAGTTAGTGTCATATGCGCTGTCTCTGTCTTATAAATTCTCCTTTTGATCCCTTTGATCTGAAAACTTCCCTAAATTAATTTGTCTCTGATTTGCTCAAAGATAATTCAGTCCCCTGGATGATGAAAGCCTAAATTTTCCACATGGTTGCTAATTGCTGAGTAAGCCTGTTTTGGTGAAGTCATTTATGCTACAATTTTTCCAAGTTCCTTAGGTATCTGATTACTTTCAGGTTTATTCAGTCATAAATACGTGAAATTGTTGTTGGTTTATTTTTATTTATTTATTAAGACTTTTCTTTCTCTTGGTGGCTTCCTACACATTCCAAGTCAGGATTTAGCCCTCTTTTTACTGTAAATGCTCCCTGAGAAACAGCCAGCTGTGCAGTCCCCAATAAGTTTCTGAAAGGACTATCAATAACTTTGGATTTGTGTGTGTGTGTGCGTGTTTGTGCATGTGCACCTTTTCTCACTACTAATGAAAGCATATTTTTTACCATTCTTTTCTCTTTAAATTTATAAAAAATATTTAGATGTGTCGCTTATTGAGGCATGTTTCTGGAACTGAGCCCCTCGAGATTACTTGCATACATGCAGAAGATACCTTCCAGGTCACTGGCCCACAGGTATGCTTAGCTTTTATCTGGCCACTTCTACTGGACATAAATCAATAAAAATTACTTGTGTCAATTTTTTGGAGACCTAATGTTGAACTGTTCAAAGCAGTTCTGAGAAAGAGTTATACTTCAGTCTTGGGCAGTAGCTAGAAGAATGCACAAGGAAGATCATCAAGCCTGCAATGTCAGATGAATACACTACAAAGACATAATAGTAGCAGTTTAATTTTGTGGTTTGCCTGTGAAGGCATTTGTGAATTCATGTGCAACACTATGTACTAGGACTTCCAATAGCAAATATTTTGTTCTCTGTCCAGATAATTTCTGCTGCAGAAACACTGGCATTACACCCATCTAGCAAGATTGCAAAAGAAAATCTTGAGGTGTTCTGTGAGGCCTGGGAATCTCAACTGAGTGACATGTCTATGTTGTTAAGAGAAATAAATGATGTGTTTGAAGGAAGAAGAGGTAAGAATGCTATGTAGATATAGAAAAATGTAGTTTTCAAAACATGTAGTCTAAGAATTTTAAGTGTGATTTAGGAAATACTGTTTTCTTAAGAGAAGAGTGCAATAAACAATCCCACGTTCGTATGGCAATGTGGAATCTAGGTGGCAATACACAAATATATTGTTTTTGTATAGATGTCGAATTAGGATGCTTATTGGATTTTTTTCAAAGAAAAGCAGCCAAAAATTTAAAGGCCTGGTTGTGTTAAATTAGGTATGTTTAACTTTCTGCACTGTGATTAGTTCCAGCAAGATGAAATGGAACTGTTCAAAGGACACAAAAGTATTCGACACAGCTCTTTGCCAGCAATGTCCAAATATTAGGTGTGTAGGGCTGTCATCCCACCTTTTGGTTTGTTTAGGACATATCAGTTCATGACAATCAAGATATAACTTGAATTGTATGACATGTTTAATCCATTTCCTGTATTTCTGGAAAATATATATATACATATATATTCTATACTGTCAGCTTGCCTTGTATTCACTTCATAATGTAGTGAATGTAGTTATTTGATTTTTAAACTGCTGTCCTTTCTTCTGGATGGGATCTCTGACGACTCTGCACAATCTTGGGATATTTTCTCTGGTTGGTAAGTTTATTGGTATTTGTACAACATGTAGAAGAAAAGCTTGGAATCTTATGAAAAAAATTCTGTGTTTACTTTTAGCATAGGGTAATTTACCTTAAAAATGGAAGCCATTTTGTTTTTCATTTTTATCTAACTCAGTTTTTTTTCAGATGATGTCTTTAGTGTAGCCTGTCATACTTCTTGCGGCTACGTGTTTGTTTCAGTCTTTAAGGTATAATTGCATACAGATAGAATGTAATATATAGTAATACTGAATGTCTTGTATTTTTAAGAAAATCACTCAGGTTTAAAAGTTTAGATTTAGCTAAATACAGTGACTTCATTTTTTTTTTTGTATCTAAGATACAGAAAAAGTAAATCCTTATTCAGGTTAGATGACACTTTATCAATGATACAATGCTTCATCTTGCTATTAACGTGAGACCTTTTTTCAATTTTAGAGTTTATTTTGTCAGTTTAACTTTCTTTACTTGATCGGGGTTTTGTGTAAGCAGTTCTTTTCTGCCAACTGCTGTGAGGACAGTAAAGAACCAACCACAAGGCAGTAATATCTTAAGTTGTTGCTGCTGGTTGCTAGACGAATGTGTGTCTGAGCCTGAAGACTTGTAAAAGGAAAGCATATATTGAAATTCTGAGTGGGTTTACAATAATTGTGTGTACTGCAGGTTATTGCGAACTTGAGGCATTTGAGAAATACATGATTGTTATCCTACTTGTTCTTCCACCTTGGTCTGGAATGCCATATAAAGATGTGTAGCAATCAGAGATCCTGGTTTTGGGCCTTTTAACTTTCAGTGGGCTTTTTGTTTGGTTTGGGAGCCAAGGACATACTGACTTTCTTTAAACATAGCATTAAATTTTATATAATGCAACTTAAAATATGATATTACTCTAATATTAATGTTTTACAATAAATTTGGAATTTGCAGGGCTGATCATGTAGTATCTGATTTTCATATTCATACGTCTATCATTTCATATTCATTCAGTCTAGCAGGGTTGAGTGATAACCTTTTTATATATTTATATATATGTGTGTGTGTTTATACATATATATATTACTGTGTATATATGTATATGTAAAACAATAGGATGAGAATCATGCAGCCACAGTAAAGCATATACTTGGCTCTCCAAACAAATAGTTCTTGAAGTGTTGCGGCAGATTCCCAGCCTCTCCTGTAGTTAGTAACTGTCTCTTCTCTTGTGGCTGTTGACGGCAGATGACAGGCATTTTCCACAAGTGGTACTTTCCAGTTTCTTTAAGGCATCATTTCACAAGGCAACCCAATGTCATTGCTTGAAGGAGAGAAGAGAATGGGTAGGTGTTGCTGAGCACGTTGGAGGCTATAGCATGTGTGGGCCTGGGTGCAGTGAAGACTATCTTCTCCTGTTTGGCATAGCCAGATGAGTGTGTTCTTGTTAGGGTCTCTTGTTTCCTCACTCTTTCTTTCAGCATAAGATGTTCTGATACCACCATTTATAGGACAGTAAGTGTAGCTTGTATTCTTTATATGGCCTTGCGTGCATTAGGTCTTGTATTACCAAAATGATGCTTAAGAAATCATGTCTCCATTTTCCTTGTCTCGTTGCCCAGCCTAGTAAGGGACTTCTCTCTGAATCTCCATCATTTCATATTAACTGTCAGTTATATCCTTAGAAATAACTTGGTCTCCTATATCCACCTGTCTTCTACAAAGTTTTCCTCTGTATTGTGGGTTAATCTTTTTTTGTTTGCTTGTTTTCTTTTGTTGGACTTCAGAGTGACTCTTGTCAAAAAAAAAGAAAGGGAAAAAATCTCACCCAAATACCCCCACCTTTTTGCCTCCAGAAAATACCCTGAAGTTACCTTGCCACTTTCAACATTTTTTTCTCCTAGAAAACACAACTGATGACCCAATAAATAAATTAAACTAAAATACTTGCGAAGAAATTATGAGTGGCATTCACAAAACTTTTGCCTCCAAACACAATGAAGTTTCACAATATTTTATAAGATTTTATTCTTCTCGTAACTCATTATTCTTGTCTTATTGTTGAGGTTGGTAAAACTGTGTTTATTTTACAGACTAAAATGTAACAAGTGCTTTATGCCTAGTAGAATTGTGATTGTGTGTAACAAAAGATAGAATTACAGTAAGAAGGTATATATATATTTTTTTCTCCTCGGTTTAAAAACTTGTATTTTTGTACTACCAATTTAAATGTTTGGCTTTGTTAGAAAGTTCAGAATACTGCTTAAGCGGCAAAAATTGAATGGTGACTAAATGTGCTGGACACATCAAATAAAAGAAGCGTTTTTCTGATTTACACTAGATTGACATTGTTTATACTCATTTCTTTGTTTTTACAAGCAATTGCATAACTCCTTATCCAGTGTTTCTTTCATATCAGCAAATTAGGTATTTCTCATACTGAGGGTCAAAACTCACATTGATAGAGAACCATATTTAGCTTGGAAATGAAGCCATATTTTACTCAATTTTAATGTAATCACACCAGATCATGCCCAAATTGAAGTAGGCTGGTCTTGGGGAGGGGGGGTGCATGTGCACGTAGGGGTGGGGAAGGTTGGTGAGCACACCACAGCCCAGTAATCCTCACGTGTCTTTTGAAAATACCTCTGTGCTAGGCAGAACTGTACAGTGAGGTACAGTTGGCTTTCTTTTGCTTAATCCTAAAACACTTTTTAATCCAACAGTGAGGAGGCCCATTCTGCAGTGTTGGTGTTTGAAATGTTGCGTGAATGGTCTGGGCTGAGGAGAGTGCTGGGCTCCTCTAGAGGGTGGCTCCTGTCAACTGGGAGATTCGATTCAGCCCATGGAGGGATTGGTTTGTTCTTAGAATTACTAGTTTAGGTTAGATACTTAACTTTGAGGCTCTTGCATTTTGAGGTGAATCACCTAACGAAAGTACCTCTCATAGATCCAATCTGTTGGATGTCAACCAATCTCTTTTTTTTCTAACTTTTTGGTTTCAACATGCTGGAGAAGAATGTGAATAATCCCCTGATTGCTCCCTTGTAACTTGGTCAGAAGTGAGAGACTGATTTATGAAGATAACTTCCTTTTCTGCCCTCCTCTTTTGTTTTGCCCCCTTGATCTGAGAGGAGTTAAATGACCGTGAGGGGTTTGGGAGGGTCATAGTTGATGAATAGGGGATACAGATCAGAATTTCAGAATTTAGAAATTAGAGTTCTAGAAGGAGGGGTGCAGCCATCCTACTCAGATAAGAAGTGAGATCAAAAGCAGGATTTAGAAGTTGAAATAGAGACATTTTGGAGGGAAAAACATGACTGGAACTACTGTAAAGTGGAAAATTGGAAGACAAAGATGATGAAATAATAAAAATTAATTTTAAATGAAAAAATAGAAAAGGAAAAACGTGTTAGAGAAAACACATTAGGAAAAACAAAGGCAGACTCGAATAAATAAAAGGAAGATCATAATACGGCAAGAAGCCTTTTGCTATTATAGCAAAGATCTGACTTACAAACTAAGTGTTGTCCCAAAAGCTTGGGGTCCGTTACCCAGTGTGCGTCGCCCAATTTACACACAGAGTCGAGGTATTTTCCTTTATTACGTAAATGCGCAGATATGGGTGCCAGGTACAAACCTGCACACTGTTGAGAGAAGCTAACAGTTATTTATACACAAGATATTAATCATCTAATACATATTCATTGAGCTTCTGTTAAATGATTGGTTAAAATTCTTTGCCTACTATGTAAATGACTATGCATGCCCACTACGATTTCTGAGACTTTGACTTCCTTGACCTTTTGGGTCGACAGGTTTCTTGAGTGGGTGGTCTTTGAGTCGGTGGTTGTGATCTCCCCCTGCCGGAATTACCTTTCCCCTAGTTTTGCTTAAACTTGGCACCACTAAATAATCCTTCAGGGACCATTAACAAGGCAGACTATCATTCACTTTGG
>WAAD01011664.1:769-13450 GCA_013389945.1 Fregata magnificens
GCTCAATGTCCAGATGGAGATCAGTGACAAGTGGTGTCCCTGAGGGGTCTGTATTGGGACCAGTACTGACTAATATCTTCATCAATGACATAGAAAGTGGGATTGAGTGCACCCTCAGCAAGTTTGCAGATGACACCAAGCTGAGTGGTGCAGCTGACATGCCTGAGGGACAGGATGCCATTCAGAGGGACCTGGACAAGCCTGAGAAGTGAACCCATGAGAACCTCTCATAAGGTTCCACAAAGCCAAGGGCAAGGTCCTGCACCTGGGTTGGGACAACCCCTGGTATCAATACAGGCTGGGGGATAAACGGATTGAGAACAGCCCTGCGGAGAAGGACTTGGGGGTGCTGGTGGATGAAAAGCCAGACATGAGCCAGCAATGTGCCCTTGCAGCCNCTCCTATGAGGAAAGGCTGAGAGAGTTGGGGTTGTTCAGCCTGCAGGAGAGAAGGCTCCAGTGAGACCTTATAGCAGCCTTTCAATATTTAAAGGGGGCTTATACAAAAGGTGGGGACAAACCTTTTAGCAGGGCCTGTTGCAATGGGACAAGGGGTAATGGTGTTAAACTAAAAGAGGGTAGATTCAGACTAGATATAAGGAAAAAATATTTTACAATGAGGGTGTTGAAATACTGAAACAGGTTGCCCAGAGAAGTGGCAGATGCCCCATGCTTGAAAATATTCAAGTTCAGGCTGGAATGGGGCTCTGAGCAACCTGGTCTAGTTGAAGATGTCCCTGATCATTGCAGGGGGGTTTGGACTAGATGACCTTTAAAGTTCCCTTCCAACCCAAACTATTCTATGATTCTACGATTCTAACTGGATAAGAATCACAAGCAAGTGAGCTAAATGTTCAGTGGCAATTATATATCCAATGATAAATGAGGTGAAATAACACAAGAAACTCACTAACAAAAACTTAAAAAAATCTTTATTTACATCAGAATTTTTACCATTATTGTGCTCATGCGTATCTAAGTACAATTTCAGGCATGCATTATGTTGAAACAAAGTATGGATTGCCAGATATCTTCTAGTTGCAATGTTCTTCATTCAGAATTTGTCTTAGACCAATTTACCAAATATTTCTTGGAAAAGACATAATTACTTGCATATTCTTCCTTGTGACACACTGCCAGCAGTTCTGCGCAGCAAATTCATGGGAACACTGACTTATAAGGTGCCTATTCATTTACTCCAGGTCCTGAACATACCTGTAAAATTCCTAGCTGAGATAAGGTTAAGGTTTAAAAATCCTGGGTGTCGAATAATTCATGCTGCAAGCTTTCACCTTCTTGGCCATTGTGCGATATCCAGCCCAAAATACTCTAGGAAAGCTCAGTGCAAGATGTTACTGGAGGAGAAGATGATTTCAGTAAAAAAAAACCCCTAGCCTACAACATGTGTGTCCAGCAGTCAGACACTAGGAGCTGTGCCTCCAACGGCCCTATGCAGCTATCAAGCACTAGGACAGACATAACCAGATGATCTCTTCAGACTCTTCGGAACGACACAAAGAACAAGAGACACCAGCTACTGAGTTGTCAATGCCTACTGGGGTCTTCTCAGACTGCTGATCATGTACTGGGTTTACATGTGGGGTTTTGTAGCTCATAGGAGCCAACAGAAATCAGTCCCTCCATCCTGTCCCACCTGTCAGTCATCCAGTTTTTATCCACTCACTTCCATCTCCTGATCTGCATGTCCTGAGAAGTGGCAGGTAGATGTGTGCTTGGATCTTAATGAAAGGCTAATCTAGGTGCCAGAGGTACCATCAATGCATGGCATTCTTGTGTCTCTCCTGCTAGTCTTTCCTTCAAACCCAGACTCTCCTATTCCTTCTCCATTCCTCCCAGTCCTATAATTGTTTTTATGATTTTCTGCAATATCAGCATCAAGGGTTTGGGAAACATTAGTCAGAAATAAGATAGCTGTCTCATTCCTAATTAATGGGTCTATCTCTGCAAGCTAATGGCATCTCTTCACTTGTCTTGGCCCAAAGTGTAAAGAATGACTCTTAGACAGAGGTGGGAGCAAATGGGAGGACACTATCATTATCACTGCTTGGTAACATCCATAAAGGGTAAAAAGGGTTGAAGGCTCAAGGCATGTCACATGGTGGCCTGTCATGAATGAATATACTCCAGAAAGCAGTGGTCCTGAATCTATAGCAGAGGAAAACAAACAACAGCAAGGTAGCCTTGAGATGTTCTTAAGGCAGAAGACTTGCACCATTTAGAGACTTATTTCAAGGTGGTCCTTGGGAATTAGGTGAGAAAGGGTCATTTACTCATAGCTCTTCCCAAAGGGTGCCATAAAAGAGGTCTTTAGAGTCAGCTTCAATCAACTGTGAACAGTGGTTTCCTCTACAAAAAGCCTGGCTCCTACATTTTCATATCACATTCTGTAACTTGAATCTACATTTAATTCATTTTTCCCTTCAGATTACAGGGTATTTAGCCACCTGCGCCATGGTTACGCCAGCTACCAGATTCCCTTCACTGCTATGAACGCTGACAATTCAATAAAGCCTAACTGACGACCTTTTTAGAAGGACCCAGATTAAGAATAATTAGCACACAAATGAGTAACGCTCATGATTCCAGTGATGTAGTGATTTGATCAAATTCAGCATACCTTAGGGGAGGTATACTGAGCAGCAGTATAAATAATGATCAGATTTATTGCAAGAAAAACACACAACAGACATTCTGTATTTATATGCTCACATTCCTTATTAATTGAAGATTAGCCTCAGAAAAAAAGGTATTGTGAGGAAATCGAGAAATCCTTTAATTAATTATGATTTGGAAAGTAAAGAAAACATTCATACAGTTAAGTGTCAAGACAGACAGGAGTGATATAATACTGAGGGAAAGAGCTAAGTCATGGATAATACAATATGTATGGAGAAACTCTACACTTAGAAGGAGGTACTTACCAAGAGTGCCCTGCATGGGCATCTGTGTGTCTCTGCACACACTCAGATACACCTATGCCATTAACCATGTATTCCCGTGGAGAGATCTGGGTAGTTCGGCAGAAAGGGAGACTGGCAAGGATAGCTGCCTACATTAAGGACCAGAAAGAAAAAAAGGAGAACCAACGATCTCATGTTACTCTTTCTTAGAGCTGACAGGCAGAAGCCATTGAGAAGTAAGGAAGAAGGTCTGGCACACCCTAAATATATGTACAGAGAATATTTAACACAAAAGGTGGTGAAATCTTTCCATCCTAGTGGAGGTTTGCTTTGTCATTGGGTGAGAAGTGTGCAGCACGAAGGTGCTGTGCAGTCACAGCAAGCTTGGCTTCTTGCAGTCCTGCAGGAAGTACCCTGTGCTTTACATTACCAGACATGGAGACTTTCCACCATCGAGTTTGGCAACACTGCCAGCGTGATGCAAATCTCTGTCCAAGTGCCTCACTGGAGCTCTTGGACCCTGTGCACTGCAGCACAATGAAACCATAGCCTGCCTCTCCCCCTCCACTGCTGCAGGCCAGCAGCAGCAGGAGAGGAGTGCTGTGACTTCCACAACCTCTTCTGGGCACTGCGATGCAGCACAAGTGAGATCCAGCACATACCAAAACAGGGAGACAGAGCACGGAGGTATCACACAGCAAGGGGCTGTCAGCCTGCTGGCCCCAAAATAGAAGTGCTACCTGAAGTGTTAATACAGACCTCGCTGTCAGATATCTCAGCGTTTCTCCTCAGTGCCAGAGGACTACACCCTTGTGACATTCAGAGGGGTGTGGAGGAGGGAGGGTTAAACCTCATTGAACAGAAGGAGGGTGATGCACCAGGCAGATTCAGAGACTTGCCTAAGGTGGGAGTGTCAGCCCACTAAACTGTTGACTCCACATTATGTTGCAGCTTTACAACTCTCATTATTTAGTCTTATACTGAAAATTCAGCCACATTATTAACGTAATTTATTTCAAACAACACCAGCTGGTCGTGATGAAGTTCTCATTAAAATATATCACCATGATAGTGTATATATATATCACAGGTGGGCTATACCTCCCAACAAAGAAAGTCTGCTCTTACTGATACAGTCACTTCAGTGGATGCACTTGAGTTAAGCCGTACTGGCAAGCAGGCCACTAATTACGCTGGTAATTTAAGGTCTTTGCAGTGCAATATCTGTGATGGGAGGTCTCTGTGCTGGGTCTGCTCTGTGAGGAGCATCTGACGAGATGACTTCCTAGAGGTTACTCCTTCCTGCCTAAATTGTTCTGTGAATCCAGCTTTCATTCTATAAAATATAGAAATGTGGTCAGGAATTGAGCTCATTTTGGACTGGGTTTTTTTTTTCCTTTCTGTCATGGCACAACTTCTATGGTTGATATTTTTAGCATGGAACAGGCTGTAGATGTGTTTCAGGTAGGGGAAATGTCTTCCAAGGAGATGTCTCTAGCTGGTTGACATAGAAAGCAAGGACAACCTTGTCTCACAGAGGGGAAAAAATGCATTAATTTTTGGCAGCATTTCAGGCAAGGTTTTTTATTTAGTTAGGTTTTTTCCTCTTCTGTAAAGTTCACTCAGCATTGTCTCCATTACTAAGCAGGCATGCTTACTGAAATCTGCCAATTTAGTCCAACCTATATTTGGATCCAGGAAGTTTTACTTTACTTTATCTTTAATAATATCTTTTGCAATTGATAAGGAGAACACTCTTGGTTCCATACTACCACAAATATTTCATTTGTGGTAGCTAATGAAAGTTTAAAACCTATTAGATTACAGAAAGCGGGGGTAAAAGTGGCTCTAAATATGGTCCTACCTCCTCAGTGGCAAATTAATGACAGTATCATCTCCCAAAACCTTCTACCCCAAAATTCCCTCTTGAAAGTTATATACTGTATACCTCATTATAAATGTGAGTGGTGGTATATCTTCCTACCAGGCCAACTACACTACATGGAGGGGTCACTAATTGCAAATTTATTTTTCTACATAGCATCAGTAAAGTCTCAAAAGAGTCTTTAAGTGAGACTTAACTGGTGCATAAAATCTTGCTGACACTTTAATAGAGCCTGGGGGGCTCAGTTTTGACAAACTCTCAATCGCAAAGGGTAATAGGAGACTGTTAAAACACAGGTAAAGCTAAAGCATGTATGCTAAAAACATATGTGAATAAGAACAGAACCAGAGTGAAAGAGAGAAAAGAAAGGTTGGTAACACAATTAATCTTGGCATATAGACATCCATGAAGAGCAGCACCACATGAATGCAGCCTTAGCACCATACATGAACCTGACTCAAGCTAACTTTAGTGCCTTTGGATGCACAGAAACACTTATCACCTGGACTATCAACCTGGACTAACCAGATCCCAAGGAACTGAGAGCTGGCCCTGTTCCAAGGCAGTTACCTACCAGCCAGTTTACCTGGGAAATGTTCCTTCTCCAAATAAGTAAATTTCTTTTCCTAGGTTCCCAGATTTGGAAGGAAGTCCCAAGCCCTGAATCTAGAAGCAAATACGTTCAGCCCAGCCCAACTACACAAAAATCAGTGTCCTTGGTATCTGTACCAGAAGGAGTTTCACAGAGATGCAAAAGGAAGAATCCCAGTTTCACAGGCAGATGAGCAATGCTTTACTTGCAGCCATGGCCTCATGGCCTTTAAGAAAGGGTTTCCCAAATTTGTTTTACTCAGGTATTGTCACAAAGGCAAGAACACAGAGGAGGAGAAGACGGTTTGCTCTTTGAGTGTCACTTTGAGGTAGCAACCCCTGCAATGCCATGTGCAAATACTGCAGTTAAAACTCAGTTAGATCCTTCAGATCAGTCATTTAAAACTGTTTTTTCTTATCATAGTCTTCACACAGATCAACACTTGATGACTAAGATTTCTGGCCTTACAGCCCTAAAAGAAGCTCCCACTTCTCACTATATATTTCAAGGCTACGTTTTGAGATGCATGTGGCTGACACAGAAAACATAACAAGAAGACACCGAGAGTTTGCTGCATTGCATCTAGGATGATCCCATAAATAACAAACCAGTTCAAAATCATGCCAATAAAACCTCATAAAAGTACCATCCAGTTTGTCCCATGTTTATCATTAAAAGGGAGCAGGCATATTTGTAAAGCTTCATTCTCAGACTGTGTAGCTTCATCAGAAATACAAAGAGAAAAAGAACAAAGCACTTCTTACAGCAGCTTGCAGCAGATAGTTTCAAAAAGGCTTTTTTATGGCTTTGGGGGCTTGCTTTTGCACAGTTGTAGGGCCAACCCACAAAAATCAACATGCTGAGTTTCATGTTTAGATAGAAGGCAGCCCTGTCTAGCTCCATAATCTTTCATATAAGTATGGAATGACTAGTCACTCTTCCCCCTGTTTCAAGGCAAAGATGAGTGAAAGGGAGAGTAGAAGAAACACAATTTGTGTGATAAGTGTGCATAAATTTTAAAAGGGGTTTTCAGGGGAAGGGTGGGAGTTTTGGGGGAAATGTATGTCTGTATGTGTATGCATGCAATTCTTGCTTATTTTGTTCATGTGAGTTTTTCTCTTGACTGAGGTGTATGAATTACTGTAGAAATGTACAAGTAGAAGTGCTCTCAAGAGGACATCTGTTCCACATCACTGACAGATGCCTGTCTGACCCATTTTCAGGATTGGAAACAAGGATTCCAGAATATCCTTAGAAACCCTGTTCCAGTGCTGTACCATCCCCAGAGCCAGAGCATCTATCTGAATTCTATCTAATCTGAGTATCTCATGCTTCAGCTTACTCCATCCATTTCTTTTTACTTCATTCTTAGACAGGGAGAGCAGGTAAGTGTTCTTTTCTTTATAACTTTTTTAATAACATTTTTTGCATACTCTATGTGCATTATGCCTCTTTCCTTTTCTAGAAAAAATAAGTCAGTTAATTCAGCTTTTCCTCATAGAAGATGTTTCCTAAGCTTTGTTCTTTCTCCTTCCAAAATGAGAATGATTTCCAAAATCTCTACACTTTAAAATGTGCCATCACCATTGGACACAGACACAGTATTCCCAGGTCAGGCCCCACTACCCAGGGCAGACCTAGTTACTTCCAAATTATTCACAATATTACTATTAATTCATACCGTCATGGAATTCACTCTTCACACATCTTCACATTTCTGGGTTTCATTTTGCATGTGCTCTGTGCTAAGCCTCTTTTCTGAAAACTGCTCCAAAACTAGTTGTTTCTCATTTAATATTTGTGCATTTGATTTTTCCTTCCTCAAAAGTGATACTTTGCACTTGTCTTTATTGAATTTCATCCTATTGATTTCAGACCCTTTCTTCAATTTATCAAGCTCATTTTGTATTCAAATCCTGTTCTGTAAAGTGTCTGCAACCCCTCCTAGTTCAGTATCATATGCGATTTTTAAAAGTTTTCTACATATTCCATCATCAGAGCCGAAAATATTGAATAAACCAGACCTAAGATAGACCTCTGTGGTATCTTATTTGATATGTTTTCCCAGTTTGACAACAAACCATTGATAACTGCTTTACCGATAAGCCCAATTTTTCAAACAGTTTTGCACCCATCACATAATAACTTCATCTAAACCATATTTCTCCGGTTTACTTATGAAAATGTCATGTGGATGTGTGTCAAAAGCCTCGCTAAAGTCAAGATCTATCACATCTGCTGCTTCCCCTTATCCACTGGGCCAGTTACCCTGTCAAAGAAGGAAATTAGATTGCTTTGATGTGATTTGTTCTTGACAAACCCATGCTGGCTGTTTCTTATCACCTTATTTTCCTCTAGGTGTTTACAAATTGATTGTTCAATAATTTGCTCCTGCATTTTTCTCAGTATCAAAGTCAAGCTGACTGGCTTATAATTCCCCGGGTCTTCCTATTTCCCCTTTTTAAAGATAGGTACTGTGTTTGCCTTTCTCCCCTCCTCCGGGACCTCACCCATCCTCCATGAGCTCTCAGAGATAATTGCTAATAGTTCAGAGATCACTTCAGCTAGTTCCTGAAGTACTCCAGGGTGAATTTCATCAGGCCCTGCTGACTTGAATATATCTAATTTATCTGAATATTCTTTAACCTGTGCACCTTTTTCCTGTAAATTAAACAACTTTCTGCCCAATGTGTGTTATACAGTTTTTATGCTCAAAGGCAATATTCCTAATACTGTAGTTTTAATTTATTTTGACTGGTAAAGCAGTTACCCTTCACTCCACAATGTCAATAAAGAAGAGTAGCTATATCCAGTAAATATCTTATGCTCAGGAGGAAAAACATCCCTAAATCCAAACATAGGAAGTTTCAAAAAGTGTCTGCTATTCTGCCTCTGGAGACTAAGCACGCTGTGGACAGTGGCATGCACGCAGCCCAGTTGGGCTTCAGCACCCTGTTATGCCCCCAAAGCTTGCTTTAAGGCAGGTCCAGGGCAGGTCTAGTTGCAGCAGCTCGGAACTCCAGCAGCTGCTTTTTACTTTGTCTGAGTGAAATCCAGGCATCAGCCATTTCTCCACCTATTTTTCCCAAACCTGGAAGCGTTTCCAAAACATGCAACACACTTATACATTCAAGCTTCATATACAATGCAGCAAGGCCATCCAGTAGGAGATAAAACAAAAATATATTGATCTAGAATTATACCTACGGGTCTATACTGGTTTTTTCCTCAAATAAGGTTTCTTCAAGCTAGGTGTAGCTACAGAATGACCCTTAGCTATTGCCCTTCTGTTTCACCAGCTCTGCTCCTGTTTACAAAGCAGTTCTTACCTCTGTCTCTCAAATGCACCCTTGACATACTTGCTGTACTTGCAATTAGGGCAGGAGAAGCCCATTGTTCATGTTTTCCCCTCTGTCTTTTCTACACAAGTATTTCTCACTGGGGACCTAAAAGACAAAATATTGATTTTTTTTTTTCCCCTTTTTTTTTTTTTTTTTTAAATGGCTTTTTTTTTTTTTTTTTGTTTTCCTGGTGGTTTTAATTTCTTACTGCCTACTTTGATGCAGCAACCTAAAGACAGCCAAAGATGAAGTTCTAACCCTAAGGCCTTGAAACAAAAGATACAGCATCTTCTCTCTGTCGCTCAGAAACAGAAATAAAATGGCTTAGTTGAAAGAAATCCACAGCAAGGAGGGTGTGAAGAAACCTTTCAATTTCCTTACCTGTCGATTAACACAAAGGATGCACCTTGAACACTGGCATGGCCTTTCTCACAAGAAGGAATCCATCTTTCACACTATCCATAGGCTACAAAGTTATTCCAACTCCGATCCCAGGGTGAGCTTTGTGGCGGTCAATGCTGTGGGTACCAAGGGGAGCCTCAGGGAAGCCACCTGAGCACAAGATCACCACAGGGCTGGCACGTGGCAGCAGCAAATGAAGAAACTTTGAGCAACCGCATTTCACAAGCATGCAAGCATATCATCTATAATTCAAGTGGGGATTCCTTGAAGAATACGGTTCTCCCACTGCTTTTATACTCAAGGAAAGCATCACTAAGTTAAAGGCTTCTGAGTGAAAAGTACTACAAGATACTTAATTTCAGGAACGAAATTAGGGGGGAAAAAATCTCTGAGGTCAAAAATTGCAGAAATAACCAGTGGTGCCACCGGTAAGCTCTGTCTGTACTTCAGCCAGTAGTCACAGAGTGAGTCAGACTGGACTTCAGGCAGTCTCCAGTCCACCCCACACAAAGCAAGGGCTAACAGGAGCAGACTCTCACCCAGGATGGTTATCCCACGGCCTCTCTGGGCAACCCATTCCCGGGTCAGGCCACCATCCCAGGGATCAAATCTGCCCTCTTTGCCTCAATGCAGCATCTCCTTTCGCAAGCTGTGTCCCTGCACCCCGTTGGTGTGCGCCTCCAGGGAGAGCCCAGCTGCCGGTCCTTCTTGCCCATATGGTTTTCTCTACAGCCAGCCTGGCCCGCTGTGTGGATCTGTCCCACCGCTGGCACAGCGTTTTGCATTTGCCTTTGCTGAACTTTGTGAGGTTCCTGTCAGCCCATTTCTTCAGCTGTCACTTGCTATAGCTCAGTTACTACTTCTGCACCAGGATCAGCCAGCAACGATCCCACAGAGAGACAGAAATGCTAGACGAGACACCTGGGGCTGATATCCCATAAAATAGACAACAAGGAGGAAAACAGGCAGGATAATAGGGTAAATGCCAATGGATGATACAGAGACTCATCAAGAGGTTGTAGCGAGTGCAGTGACATACAACTGCCAGAACCTGAGTCTTGCCAGTCCCTGACGTGATACCACCAGAGCCACTGACAGTAAAAAGAGTTTTTGCAAGGAATCTTGGCAGGGAGAAAACAACTTTAATGGTGTTAAACTCTTCTCTCATTCCCACAATGATCCATCCAGTTTAGGACTGACTTTTACCAATAAGAAAGCCTGGACGAGTGCTCTCTAAGATGTGATGGTGCTGTAGAGAAAGGACTCGTTTTTCTTAGCTGTAAGACACTTCTATTCCAGAAAGAAATAAACCCCCAAAATGTTAATTGCAGCCAAAAATCACAGACATAAACCAACAGTAAGGTCTGAAGATGCTTTTTCATGAGGGAAAATGGGATGGGCAAGAACAGAGGAGCACATTCATATCTGGACCCATATCTAAGGTTCCTTTCCCTTTATGAGGAGCGAGCGTTGGAAGCTGAGCTGCAGTTCAGGCCAAGCACAGCTCCAGCAGGGCTGGGAACAGCGGAAAATAAAGAAATTATGTTCAACTTCAGCACAGATTAGGGATAAATATAATGATTCATGCACTCTAGAAGCAGAGAGATCATGATTATTGCAACACACAAAAAAAGAACAATTTGACAAAAATATGTTCTGCCATAAAAACAGACAACCTGCTTTCTAGCATTAGTTGCAAAAAAAGGCTTCCACTAATGCCTGTGAAATAAAAGCACAAACAATTCACAGTCCTTAAAATCATTCTGTTTGCTTTCTGTGATGAGAGCAGGCTCAATGTTTTCTGAAGCAATGGGACTGTAGGTCATAAGAAGTCACGTCTGGCCTTTATTTACAAGCACCTGCACCTCACCTTCTTCTCTCTAACTCCTAATGCACTCTGTGAAGATAAAGATCACAGAAAACCTAAAAATACACACCAGCAGCAGATGTACCCTCTGCTATTGGCAGAGCCAGCTCCACCAACATCAGCATGCTGCCAAGTTTTGTTTTGGTTCCAGAGGTGAAGTTGTACTCTCCTGGCCTTGATCAAGGACCACCAGAAAATGGTCATCTTCAGTGCATGCTGATCAACACCTTCTTCAGCAATGTAGAATAAGGTGGCAGAGGAAGGAAGTGTCAGTCTCATGCAGGTTCGCCAGAGGCACACTCTAAAACCAAGCTCCTCTCTTGTGAGTCAGGCTGGTATTTTCCTATTATGGTGGTGTTCCCTCCAAAAAGGTGCCTCCAAAAGGCATGCTGAATATGCATCTACACACTGGAGAGGTGAAGGCCTCTCTTCACTGGCTATGGTGACAAACTTCAGATGGGATGTGATAGCCAGGGCCTCGTTTCTTAGTCTGTTGAACATACTAATCATGTTAACATATGTTGATACGTTCCTGCAGTTTCCCTGTCAAGCTGAAGCCAAGAGAGATTGTATGAGATCAGATGTTCTTGGTACTCTGTAAGAAGATTCTTCTCTTTAACCTGGCCTGGAGTGAGACCTGGACAGCTCTTGCCCCTGCTGATGCAGGATGCACCTCCTTTCCTAATTCACCAGAATTTTGACTAACCAACCACCATTCAGCCACTGCAATGAGGCCTCTGAGCTCGTAGATTCTGTTGTTTTCTTAACCTCATTTTATTCAGGGAGAACAACCTCAACCTAATGACATTATTTCTATGTGGGTAATTTTCTCCAAGATATATTTCAAGGTATATTTTTCAATGTGTTCCTTAGTCATGGTCCGGAAACCTACCCATGAACAGGGAGAGGCATTATGGACCAAAGGGAAAGTCTTGTTTCCGATCTACCTCTGAGGGAATGACTATCTCAGTAAGAGACAACTGAAGATCAGGAACATGCATTTCACATAGAAATATAATCTGAGTAATATAAAAACTCTGAGTTTATTCCAGAGAGTCAAATCATAGAATCTGGCCTAAAGAATTTAGTGGCTGGGTAGAGAACCAAACTTACTCCTCCTTCTGGTTCCTCTGATGCTGGCAAGGAGCACATCTTTCTTTGGTCAGGGGGGATGCAAGCGTGGCAGGCCAGGTAGTGATGTGACCTTTATCAAAATGAGAAGTTAGCAAGAATGGCTACTTCCTCTGTTTACGCTGCAAAGTTGCTTCTTGCCAAGGATGTCAGTCAGATGTTACACTTTTCTGCCACTCTTCTTGTTTTTTTAGCAGTCTTTCAACATAGCAGGTGATCTGTGTTGGGCAGCCAGTAAAATAAATTTATGAACTGTCTGAAAAAGCCCACAGGGACTCAGGCAGACCCTCTGTTGTTTGGGTTATTTTTAAGGGTACAGCCACGGTATTGGAGGCAGGTGGTCAGATCCCCAGGTGATGTAAACCAGCACTGCTTTACCGGCTGTAACACAACAGGACTACTTCTGGGCAGGCCCTTACTGCTGTAACTCGGCTGCTGGAGAAACATCAGGAGAAGATCCGACCTACCTATAACTTTGTGCATGCTAACTAATAACTACCTTTTTTTCCCTCCAGTGGACTCAGGACAGTACTGTTTTCCTGG
>WAAD01011664.1:13473-28803 GCA_013389945.1 Fregata magnificens
GTACTGTTTTCCTGGGATGTCATCATAAAGAAGGTGCTGAGGGGACTTCTAAAAATGCTGTCTGAATCACCATGGGACAGGATTTGAAACAAAGGAGAGCTGAAAGTGCCAAACTGTCTGCAAAATGCAAGCCTGCACTTGTGCACTCAGCTGTTCTGAGGACGTACAAAGGGCATGCCATGTTTGCATATACTTTAAACATATTGCTGGCATGTAAACAGTCTTTTTATGAACTACAGATAGCAAAGGGAAACAAAATTAGAAAACAATTAGACCTATTTTTGATGTCTTTCCCTTACTCTTAGCTCCCCTTCTGTTTCTCAGCCAGGTACATTGTTCACACTGAGACAGTAAGTGCTCACAGAAGTGTAGAGGGAGATATATTATGCCTTCAGATCCCACTGCATTTTTCACATCTGTACCAACAACAATGCCTGTGTCCTGCTCGACTCCAGCTCAGGTAGTTGTATCCTGCCTTGCTAATGACCTCCCCAGAGTTTCTCTTGGGTGCTGGTTTTCCTTCTTAGCTTTCTGTCCCAAAACGTTTCTCTTCCTTTGATGCAAAGCTGGTACCTACAACACACCATTCAAGCACTGCCAACATGAGGTTTGGCTTGTATATCCTCTGCTTTTTAAACACCTCCCAGTGCCATTACACCTTTGAGAGAATTTCTGAGTAAAGTGATTTATTTGTAAAGATAGACCTCCAAATTCACATTTGGTTTAAGTGTAAAGTCCTCCATATTTGCACCTAGCAAAATTAATCCTGGAAGGAAAAAAAGGAAGACTTCTTATGTGATTTCATCATCACATTCACTATTCACCTATTCACCTCAGAACTACACTGTAAAGATGAGATTAGCGCCTGAGAATCATCTTCAGAAACCATAAAGATACAATATATTTTAACACAAAGTATTGTTTTCTCTTGAAGGCAGTCTCACCTGCTGCTCCTTTCCACTACCGCTGACTCTCTGGCACAAGTCCATTCTAACCAAGACTGGTACGAGAAAGCCTGTTAAATAGACTTTGCACGACTTGCATATCAGGGTTGCTAAATAAAGAGGCAAGTGTTTGGCTACTCATAGTAATTTCCATGGCTCTGGGGTTCCTGACATGCTACAGTCAGCTTATTGCTGATTGATTTGCCATATTCTGTTCAGTGGCTTAAGGCACAGTGTATGTAACCTCCTTTCATGCCATGCCTTGGAATGATCTCAAGTTTGAATGTTTCACATGACCCTTAGAAGTTAAACCTCCTTCTATTTACTTAAACAGACACAATGCCTGGTAGAAAGCTCTTCTGTGGCAAAGAGAAACATTTCTGGATTCCACCCTGCAGAGCAATGGAAAAAAGATGATTCTATTCACCTTCGATTGCTGTCACTAGTTACTGCAATTCCCTACCATGGGGTGAAGAAAAATGCAGGCTTGGAGCACAGGTTCCTGGAGGCTACTCTCTTGCTTTTGTCATGAAGGAAGCCAGGCAACATTGGCCTTGCAATCTGTGATGCTATTCCATATCACATCTTAACCCCCACCCCTCTTTGATGCCTTGTCTCGGAAGAAAATGAAAAAGCAAGCTACAAGTGGTGAATGGCAAATGACAAATCACCCCTCCAAGGGTTCTTTAAAGAAGAATCAGTTAAAAAGACGGAAGTGAGCTGGATAATGTTAAGGTCCTCTTTCCCACCCTGCTGTTTGATGTAGAATGGAGACAAATCTTCAAGCCAAGATGTCAAAGAGAAAGAAAGGTAATGTTTTTAATGACACCCAGGGACACCACTTGTGGAGGCCACCTGCACATCATCTGTAGGTTTTCTGTATCAATAAGGACTTGACGGCTATAAACAATGCTCTTGTTGTTAATGGCTACATTAACAGCAAAAAGCAGAGAGAGTTTTGTTCAAAACTCCACATTTAAAGGAAGATTTTGTCAAATACTCTTTTCAAGGATGGGAGAAGGGGAAAAAATCAGCATTTTCTTTCCTCCTGTTTTTTCAACCAGTTCCCAAAACAGCTGTAGAAAACTGGTAGGCAGACCTCAGTATTTACTGTCTATATGGACAGCTCACATGGATTAGGAAGAAAATCTTCTGTCTTGTATCACAGCTTGATCGAAACCGCCTAACTGCATTTTGGAGATTCTGCCCTCCACTTACTCATTTGCAGTTGAACTCCATCAAAATCAGCATGAAAATAACCAGTGGTCTGATCTAGTTTGGTTACACTGTTCCTGCAAGTATTTTGTAAGATATTGGGCCTTGAAGAGTACTGGGATTTTAAAACCCACTCCAAGAATCAGTTCCCTTCCTAAGCACTGAGAACCCACCAAATAACAAGGACATCCTCTTGAAGTAATGACCAGCTTGGTAACAAACCACAATGAATTCAGGCTGAGGAAAGGAAATGCAGAATATTCCTACACACAGAGACAATTTGACAGATAATTACTCCTGTGAGTCATTCATGAAGCAGACTTCCTCTGATAAGAAACAAAGTGCCGTCATCCTTTTTTTTGTTGTTGTTCCTTCCTTAGTCTCATGACAGAGACTGCTACAGGGCAGGGAGCAGGGGAACCTCTATGGTCACCAGCTGTTTAAGCAAAGAGGCAGAGCCCGGAACTTTTAGGTTTACAGGTATTCAAATACCACAGTTAAATGTTTTTAGAAGTGAGTTTCTGACCACCCTGAAATTATTGGACCTTCTTCAAAGAGGGCCCACAGGAAACGAATTTGTCCTCCAACATGCTTGGTACCAGTTCTGTTTCCACAGGGGGACAACTGATGACTTCAGGATGGGAGGGATTCGGATCAAGGCACCAATGGCATTTCTCTGCGTTTTTTTCCATTAATGCTTTCTGATTCATTCAGGGTCCTTAGAGAAAGAGGTGCAATGCATGAAACCTTAAACATGTTGGGATTAACACAAACACACACAATCATACTCCACCCTGGATGTACTGGGAAATGTTACCGTTCATCTCTGAAGCTGTCTTTGTGGTGAATCTGATCAAACTGTCTTTACAGACGATGCAAAGATTCCTATTGGATTCACTGGGTGCTGGGTTCAGACCCATGAGACTCGGCTGAAAAATTTTAAACAGCATACAGTAATTGCTCCTTAGATTGCAATGACTTTATAAACCTTCCTGTTATCACAGTCAATACACGGCTCCAAGCACGAGAGACAGGAATAAATCTAGCTCAAGGCAAGGGGAAAAATTACAACATCCTTTAGTTACTATTTTAACCAAACACTTTCCAGTTCTCAGTCACTGGTCTCTCAGTAGGAGGCAAGCACCCAATCAGTGAGGATGAGCATCATGTTAGGAATGCAAAGCACTTAATAAAAGGAAGACTAGCATCTCTGAAGTGCAGAAAGACACTAACATTTGATTACCTGGGAAGACACTCCAGGGAGAAATTCATGACCACAGAAAATAGTTTCCAAATTAAATACGGTACGATGCAAGCATTCAAAACTAGATGCAAACTGTGTAAAATGGATTTTTCCAAAAGAGCATCAAATGGTGAATTTAGCAATGAGGTCTGACTCTCCTTTGCTTGGAGTTTGCTTCAGCCATTTACACCCAAGAACAACAAGCCAAAGCTGCCATCAGTTGGAACAGAGTTGGTTTTATGTCTGTTTTCCATTGCTGCAAAATAAGGCATGAGATATTAGCAAGTAAGTTGCAGACAGAAGGGAGAAAGGCCACCAGTTCTACTCTTTCCACATTGCAGCAAAAACACAGGGTTACAGGGAAGAACAAAAATTGTTTAAAGGTCTGTAGTAAATGCCGAACAAAAAAATGAAATCTGATGGGACAGATGTTCAGTACATTTACTCCACATGGACACTTGAGGCTGATTCGAGCACTGCAGACAGCAAGACATATAGCTTTATGGCAAGGCTAGGTAAGTCCTTCAAATAACTGCATTGCTCCTCCTGACTCAACAGCAAGAGGCAGAGATTATGGTCAGAGAAGAGAGGTACACAAATAATCACAGACATTATTCAGAGCTTCAGACATTTAGACCTTGAACTGAAAGCCCATTAAACTCACCAGGAGCCATTCCGTTGTTTTGAGTGGGCTTTGGATCTGCCGCTAATCCAGTAAATTTTAGGGTGGGATTTCCTCTCTCCAGATATGCTCTTAACAGGTACCTTTTTCATTTCATCACAAAGGAAGAGATGAAAAACAGCTTTCAAACAGTTGTGTTGGGGATGGGGGGATAGACTATGGATCCTGAAATAATTTAAATATTCCCATCCCTGAATTTTTTTTATTATAAGAGCATTTCTCCAGATTCTAATACTAACATTTGCAGAACCGAAGTAAGCAAGAAGGAAGGAAGCTTGTCCAGCAGTTGCCTGTATAACCTGCCACTGCTGCTGGTGATCTCTACTGGAAAGCCTCAGCGGAGCCAACCCTCACCCAAGGGTCATTCTGCCTCCTCCTGGCAAGAAAGAAGAGAGAGAAATCGCTTCATCTGATCTTCAGGGTTAGAGTAAGCTGCTTAACATGAGCTTTGACAAAGGTCATAAGACCTTTGTCCAGAGTGGGGAGCAAGCCAAAGAGACCCTAAACCAGCCTCTTGATGAAGAATAGTTTTCTTCTCATTTTATGAAGGTTGGGCATGCTGGATCCCCTCTCTGCTCACTGCATACCCATTCACCCGTTATCTTCTTGGCATGCTGCAATATTGCTATGCAAATATGGAGTGGGGATATATTCTTCACCTCCTTGCACGGCCCCACTGGAGTAACCTGACATTTCCAGATGATGCTGTCTGAGTCTATTTCATTGAGTAAGGAACCTCAGCTCAGACACGCAACAGAATATGACTAACGTGAGGCATAGAGTGAGCAGGCTCTGTCAACAAAATACAAACAGCCACATTCAGAAATACACTCCGATATGTGTGTGTGTATCAGAAAATACCTGCTGTGACTGCATGCTGCTATTTTTTCTACTAACTAGTCCAGAAGAAATGATTATGAGGCAAAATGAAAAAGAGATTAAAACTTTTCATGAGATGATAACATTTCAGTGCTTTAGCAAACACTTTGAAAATGCTTTCCAGTGTTGGTGTAACATGTACCCTCCAGCCTGATCTAACCCCCTATTGAAGCCAGCAGAACCCCATCCACTCATTTCCATTAACATAATTCAGGCCCCATATGTGTGAGTGATCAACGTTATCTCTAATCCCATCACCTGATGTGTTTACTTGCATACTCAAAAGGAAAAGTCAAACAGGTGAAAATAGCAGCAATGTCACATTTTCAATCCCGCTCTAAAAACAGAACCTAGTGGGCATGAATTTGCATGGACCAAGTGATAGTGCTGCTTCTGCACCTGCAGAAAGACACAGTGCCGTGTATCTGAGGCTGCCAGCATGCTGAGCATGACTACCATCCCTCGCAAGTGTCACATGGGGAGGGACAGCCTGCACCACCCCTTCCACAAACACCAGTCCCCACGAAGGATGTTACAGCATGGGCACTCAAGCCAAGGGTCAATTAAACAGGGGCCCCCACTTGGAGATGTGCAGGGAGGGATCACATATGTGTGCTTGCAGATGCCCAACACCAGCTGAACCAAAAAGGGGTGTCAGGATGCAAAAAAGACCAAGGAACACTAGAGGGCAAATAGGGGAGGAGTCAGAAGACTAAAAAAAGGAATTTTCTCAAATGCACAATCTACTTTATCCCAATGACTAGTTCAGCCAGCAGGTCAGTAGTATGGGCTGACACCAACCATTGCATTATAAGCAGAACATGGTATATTTGGGATCAGTTAATGCTTTCCACTGCAGTTAAAGCAGCTTGTCCAGGAAAAGCCTATCAATTTAATCCTGCCTACAGAGCACCAGGGCTGTCATTTCCCACCTGTGCTACAGAACTACTAGTGTATATTCATGAGCAGTGGTCTTATTACTAAGAATACACCTAATGTGTATTTCAGTGTAGCAGGAGACAAGTTACAACAGCCCTATTAAAGGAAATCGTAGAGATCACAGAATTGACACATTCTGTTTAAAGGCAGCCACACTTATACTTGATTGCACAACTAGAGACAAGTTTCCTATGTACCTCATCTTTCATGAACACTCATATTTACTAGTTTAAAACATAAGATAAAAGCCAGCCGTGCTTTGGCAAAGGAATAGGGGACAATATCAAATGATAAACTAGGTGTATTTATAGGTGTAAACAGATCTAGAAAAGGAAGAGTTAGATATAATAAGCACTCAATGATATGGGGCAAACACCGTGAGACTTTAAAGCAAGAAATATCCAACAACTTGTAACATCAAAACTAACAGTTGCAGGTCTTAGCAGGCAAATGAAATATGAACGACAAATAAGTATGCATAAGAAAGGAACAACCACATTAAATACTTTGATCATTGCTACAGAATGAGTGTTTTACAACAGAACAATACAAAATTGATCGGGTAATTATTCGTAAATGCTGATCATTTTGAGAGCAAGTATGGTTTAGCTAGCTCATACTAAGGAAGCCGTGCTGCATTTCAGCAAAACTGATAATGTTGGAAAAATGAGGCAAGGCATCAGGAAGCATGCAGAGGGAACACTGAATTGTTACCAGTGAATTAGGACCACAGGTTTAGGTAATATAATACCTTCAGAATTTAAAAAAAAGAGAACAGAAACTGAAAGTCAAAGAAGCATCCTTGGATGTTTCCACATGAGGGCTGTGTTTAGAAGAAATGGCTTATGGACTCAAAAGTGAATTATATAAGGCAGTTATGTGTTCTTTGTAAAAAAAAGAAGACAAAGAGACATAATAAAAAAGGAACACAGACTGGAGCATGTTAATGTCAGCAGTAGAGACAGCCTGGGAAACTATTTTAAGAGATCAAGAGGAAAAATATTTAGAAAAGCATGAGTTGATTAAGAACAGGCAATGTGAATATCTAGAAAAGGAGATCAAGTCTCCCTTGTTGGAATTCACTAGGAATGATGCCTCTCAGGTCCACCGGCACTGCACATTTGGAACAGCAGTGAGGTCTACTGTCATCTCCACAGAAACTCATACACACCCTGGACCCATTTACAGCTTTTTGTGGCCTGCACAGAACCCGACACTTCCCAGCTCCTGCAGGAAGGAAATCACATAGTAAAGAGCTTGATTCTGTGGGTAGAAAATCCCCTCTGAATTAAACCCAGAGAGCAAGAGGAATCTGCTTCAGAATGCCTTAATGCTCTTTGATGCACAGCCAAAGATCATTCTCCTCTTCATATTTCCAGCACATTTAGTCCTAGTCTGCTCAGTTCTGCATTTTTCACATAAGTGGCCATTGTCAATGAAGGAAGGGCTGTGACTATTCCTGTTCAGACTGGAGCTAGCATGACTGCAGAAGAGCCGTATCTGGCGTGTGGGGAAAGAAAGTATATGCTTCATTTCCCTGCCAGCAGACATTCAAGTAGCTGATAGGTAAAAAGTAAGACCATCTCGTCCTTCTCAGATGAGGGTGAGCCATGAAAATCAATGCAGCTCCATTTATTTCAATTATGTCATGCCTAGTTAGGGAGCAAAGTCATGGCAAGGACTGGCATAGGTAGACGGGAATGAGTTAGCTAACACCAGTTGGGGATTGTGTCTGGTGATAAGACCAGGATAGTGCTGCCTGGGTCATTTAAAACCTCACAGCCTTACAAGGTGAGGGCACAACACAATTTGCGGATCACTTCAAGATGTTATTTTTGAGCACTTTCTTCTGCTGAAAGAGACAGCACTGGAGCAAACTCCAACGTCCACAGCCAGAACCTATTAAAAAATTATAAGAAAAACAATTCAGAAAAGTTTGTCATTTTGGTGAACAGGAGGCTGGCAAGGACAAATGTGTCTCTTTGCACGATTATGGAAACTGTGAGAAGGAAAGGTGACCACAGTCTAGATATTCCCACACAGTAAATCTCTTCTCACATAATGCCCTAGTAGATGTCCTGCAGCAATGGTCACATCAGATGAGGGAAGACAGCACAAAAGGAATGGCACAGCTAGAACCAGCCACTCGCTGGATAACAGGGCATGCCTCAATGGTGCAGATGTTAGCAAGGAGTCTCCTGCAGCACACTTGTGCCCAGCTGCCTCCAGAGCACAGGCACAGAGAAACCAGACCTATGGGTCCATGTGGATTCTTGCTTGTTCCAGAACTTATCATTTTAGGGGGAAGTGCAAGATTACACCTAGGAACCTCCAACCTTTCCTTTCAAACACTCTGTTACACTCAACAGACACAGTACTGCTGCAGGAATCTTCTTTAAGCCGCTCACTATTTTGTAACCCTCTACCCCATGTTCCTCTTATCTCCCCTTTTCTCAGGCAGTCAGTCCTGACCTTTTCATCACCCAATCCAGTGATGGCCTTTCTGATGGCAAAACGAATGCATCAAACTCCCAGCAGCTGGAATATGTTTGCATTTGACAGGAACTTTACAGCCAGCCCGAGTCAAGCAAGAATGGTGCACACTTCTTGGAGATGAAAAGGATTAGGAAACAGAGGGCCTGATGCTGATGTGACTTAGTGGGCCCCTTGTGTACAGAAGAAGAAGGAGGGGGGAGAGATGGTGGTCTTATGGAGAACAAGGACAGGTGGGGTCTATATACCAGTGTTGCCATCTCAGATGCCTGTGGAGAAGAAACAATAAATATTAGATAAAGCGCTTTAAGGGTTAAGAACTTCAAGGGGATAGCCTGCACAGTCTCAAAGAAGAGATAATAAAGAGCCTGTAACACTAGATCCAGCCTCTGTTTAAAGATAATCTACTCGATGGGGGCTTAATCCTAGCAAGGGCTCTATAAAGGCTGGGAAAAAAGGGGGTATAGTGTGAACCCTGAATAGTCTAATTGATCCCAAAAGTAGAGACCCTTTTTATATGTAAATCCCCCGTCTCTCTTCAACCTCTTGATCATTCAGGGTCTAATCAAGGAGATTCCAGAAAGACATCTGCTGTCAGTAGGAAAACCCATCCCCTTGTTTAAAGCTCTTCTCTCTCACCCAAGGTTTGAAGCTGTGACTCCCTCATGCCACTTTAGCCTCAAAAGCTCATGCTGCTGACATGGACATCCTCTGGGGCAGGCGATGGGGTCTCAGTGCAGACAAGAGGATCTCTGCCCATTACTCCACAGGCCACGGCAGGCACAGTGGCAAGAGAGGCAAAGCTGAAGAGCACAAGAGAACTCATGGGATAGCATCAAGAAGTTAGTTCCTTCTGAGCACTTTCTTCTGCCTAAAGAGAGAGAGTCACTGTGGCAGAAGCTATTTTAAATGAAGGCTTCATACCTTTGCTTTGGCAGCTAGCCATCTCTGTTGCAGGACCAAGAAGAATTACCTGAGGTACCCAGCCGACAGGCTTTTCAGGTGCTGGAAAACAGTATAATTCAGTTTGCTGTCCTCACAGCTTTGGTATTTTGGAGAACACGAGAAGAGGCAGAAAAAACTGCTGGTGGAGGAGGGAAAAACACTGACCAGATAAGAACTTCCTCTTGGACAATCCTGATCCAAGAACTGATGAACCAACAGGCCCACCCTGCCTCCAAGAGCCAGGATGATTGCCGGAGAAGCAACAGGGTCATGGCTGGTGGTGATCATGCTGTCTCTTCAGCCTGCCCCACTGGTGAAGAAATATGGCCAGATGAGTCGCAGGATGCAGAGGCAGCAACACAGCACCTGGAGCTCTTCTGCTACAGCAGCCTCTTGGCATGGAGACAAGGGGCAGAGATGCTGTTCCCTGTCAAAAGCTAAGCCCACAGACACCGGTGGGAATGTGTTAGGGATTCTCTGGTCCCTCCAAGTAAGGTCCCCTTCTGGGACACTGCCACCTTGGACTCACTGACAGCCACAAAGCCTTGCTCCTCCTGAGGAAAGAGGAGGTCTGAAGACAGCTCTTTGCCCTCAGTGTGCCAGGAAGGGCAGCTGAAATGGGACGAGAAGGGTTCCTCACCACAGGAGAACCATTTCAGTGGTTTCTTTCTGGCTTTTGCTCACTTGTCAGCTGTTTTTGCTTCCTCCTTTCTGCTGGAGGAAGAGGTAAGCTTGGGGAAATGAGAAGCTCCAGAGACATATCTGGGAGCCAAAGTGAGAGCCAGTCCCCTCCTGTGCTCACTGTCTGCACAGCAGAAGGCAACAAGATCAGCAGAGGTAAAGTTAGCACATTCGGCAACACCACAGTCTGATCTAAAGCTCATTGAAAATCACTGACATTAGTTAGACTTTTGCCTTGCTTCCTTCCAACAGCTTAGATGGCAAGGCAAAGGAAAACTGGCTAGAAAGAGATTGACTTTACCCATTCTGTGTAAACAGAACAGCAGAACAGCAAAAGCAGCAGATGTGATTGACCAAATGGCCTCTGCTTGTTCTGCAGAGGTCTCACAACATACCCCTGTTACTTCCATTCTAGATATATGTGCTTTTCTTACAAATTGCATTATTACTGTGTATTTTCTTGTGTGAAAAATTTCCTTCACTCAGATGAAAATAAAATCAATGCTCTAGCTGATGCTTGGAATGATGTGGCCCCAACACACAAACACACGCATCTGTTGTCAGAACTTTTCTGCTTTTCTTTTTCTTTTAATACAAGTCTGGAATCCACTGAGTGTTCTTCAAGTCTAAGCTCCAAACATTTCAAACAGCACAAAAGGTATGACAAGATGAAAGAAAATGTCCACAAATAGACAGCTAGACAACTAGTTAGCAGCTGTCTGCTTTTCTTCAGGGTTTTTTTTTTCCTGCAGGGAAAAAAAAAATTATTTTTCATTCTTGAAGGAGCTGACTGCAGATTCTTTTGTGCTGGCAAGAATCCAACCCTGTTTAGCACTGGAAGGGGGGGGAGGAGGTGAACTTACGATGCCGTGTGTAACCTTGAACCTGAGAATGAATTGTCTAACACAGTATGTGTACAGTTGCAACAGTTTAAATAGCATTGCTCATTTTCCATCTTTTGCATTGCACCTATCGCAGTTTAATGAGGTTTTGGTGTTCTATCGAGTCAGGGCATATGTAGAAAAAGGAACCAAAAAGAGCAGGTTTTGATTAAAAATGTGGATGGGCTTTTGGGACCTGGTTTAAATATTTCAGATCTTCAGCAAGCATGGAGCCTGCAGTTGAAGTTTTATTTATCTTCTCCTCAGACAAATCTGGCTGGGGGGAGGGGTGGTAATGCTTAAATCCTTGATTTTAATTACTACTGTTGTTTGCAAGTATTTTTCTTCTGTCATTTATGTTCTCCTTCTCCCCTAAACAGATGATCAGCAGACAACATGGACTCCTGTCTAACTTGCAGATTTAATTTGGAAACCTGAGCATCCAACGCAAATATGAAACACAAGCTGCAGTTGGATTCTCCTCCAAATCTTTACTGCTCGCTCAGAGAATTCACTCACTCCCTTTGTGAGGCTTAGTGAGAGGCTGAGAAACTTTCGCTCCTCACCTCCTTCTGGGTCTCTTTGTGTGTACATAACGAACGTGTGAGTATGTGTGTACGCATGCACAGGAGCCAGCACGCCAGACAGCATTCCACAGCAGATAATAATTTCTCTTTCCTCCCTTTATTTGCACATTTAGCATGAGTTGTATTCCTCCAGTACCTGCTGAAAGGGTGAAGAGATACTGTCCAAGGCTGGGCTACAGAAGATGGGTGGGAAGAACATCCCTCGTCTGGATAGATCATACGTAACCAGACACGGCAGAGTTTCCATCCCACTGAAATAAACTTCTTTGACAACACTTAACTCTGCAGCTCTTTCCATTGACAGCTTCCAAGCCATTTTGCTTCTTTTTCCTTTCCCACCCATTACCTTCCTTGAGCTTTTAGATCACAAGTTCTTCAAGATAGAGCCTTTATGACTGTGTTTGTATGGCACCTACTAAAACTGTATTAGTAGGATGGGACACTGATCTCAGGCAGCATTTAGACCAGCTTTCATACAACTAATTAATAGATAAAGAGGTCAGGTTAACTCCAGAGTTGGGTGGCTGACACAGGTGTTCCAGGTTCAGCCCTCTCCAAATGGTACTTGGGGCAGCCCTGGCTAGAGAGGCCATATTGTTTTGCATCTCACTTGAAATGTGGGACATACGCTGCTAAGCGTGAACAAACCTGAATCCTAAGCTAGGACTGTAGGCAGTGGTGTGGGTTTACACTGCACACCTTGCTCCATCCCAGCTGAGCAACCATTGCCATACCTAGCGGTGAAGCTACTTGAAATTTAAACAATAGCTTTTCTTGTTTGGCTACAGATCTTGTGTTCACCTGTTTCACCTCCCCTCAGCAAAAAAGCTATTGGGATTTTACTCCAGTGGCTCTGTATAAAATTCATCAGTCTAAACAACTAGTGACATCTCTCTCTGGAGAAAGAGTAATGAACAGGTTCTGGTTACAGCTGTTACTCACAAGATTGCACCATGGACAAAACTCAAAGGGGCAAATCCTTAGGGGTGGTAAATTCCTGCTGTTAAGTTAAAGGGAATTGTATGGCTACACCTTGCCACCTCATTCCTTCCTGGAAATACCAAAACCAAAAACTTTTTGAATCAGCGAGGATTTTCTAAAGCAGAGAAGGCAGCAAAGCACCAGGCTTTCAATCGGCTGGAATCCTATTTGTGCTTGCCAATGTACCTCTGCAAATATCCACCTGTTTGGAGGGCTCCTGAGGCTTGTGCTCCCAGTCGAAGCCCTCAGGGGATGTAAAAGAGACACACTGACTGAAGCAAAAGGCTGTTTTTCTGTTGCTTACTGCAGTTCCCAAACGAATGAGACAAGGAAGTCATTGTATTTACAAGGGAAGCCATGAGATCAAGGCAAAGTCTGTTACAGAAGTGGGGCTCACAAGCAGCAAACGGGGCTGTAGGTGGGATCACCAGCACAAGATCTGGCTTAGTCCCTTGCCTTTTCACCAGTGTAAAAAAGAGGTACTGCCTGGTGGGATGTTACTCCAGCATCTTTCTAGCACTGCTTAAGCATGAGTGATTGAATCAGCCTTGGAGGACTGGGGAATCAGGCCATGAGCTAGCAGAAGGTTAAAAGGACTGTGCAAATAAAAACTCTCTTTCAGCACAGAGGACATCACAGTTCAAGGCCAAAAGCTTCCCTCTGTTGTTCTGGAACTAATATTTCAAACATGAACCAGAGGCCCAACATGGAGAGGTTACTTTCAATAACCCCTTCCTGAGACTTCCTTGTTTAATGGGATATTTAACTGGATGATACAAGAATGAATTCATAAGCCAATGAGGGAAAAGGTCCATTGCTTTCTTTTTTCTGAACAAGGAAGGAACAAAGGAAACGAAGGAGACTGAACAAATACCAAAGGACAAGAAAAGAAACAGATGGACAGTAAGCAAAAGAGAAATAAATTTATGTGAACATGCACACAATAAAAAGCACTTTCCCCAAAATCAGCGGCTCACCATAAGGAGGGGTTCTCCCCTCCCCTTAGCACATGCTGCTAATAGTGGAGACTCCTGGTGTGTGAGGGAGAAGGACTTAGGACCCCAGCACTGGGGAAGCTCACCGTGCAACTGCAAGGCTTGGAAAGTCCGTCTCCACTGCAGTCCAGACAGACAGCAGCCAGACTTCATCAGGGAGGACTGGGACCATTCCAATTCACTCAGTATAACAGGATCCTCCTCTGTACCATTTCTAAGCCTCCAGAGCAGAGCAAAATCTCAGCAACTTGAGGCCACCAAAACATTTGCTTTACAGTAGTGCCTGAAAGTCCCTTTTCAATCCTGTCATCATCAACACATGGTAAATGAGAGATTCAAAATCTCAGGCCTGGATCTGTAACAGATGTTTGCTATCTATTTCCTGTGTAGGCACATAGCTCCCACTGATATCAAGGACTGAGGAGCTCAAATACCTCTGTGGAGCTGAGCCTTGGAGTGCAAGACAAATACGTGGGAAGGAAAAAGGCACAGAGAGAGCTGCTTCGCAGCCTCCAGGCAGCTCTAAATTAGACGAGGGCACTGGTCCAACTCTGAGCCAGCCCTTTGGAGATGCTTCAGCAGCCCACATCTGTGCTATGGAGCCCCACTGAGGACGTCCACAAAGAGCTCCCAAGGAAAGGCTGAGTGTTCAAGAAAAACACACGTTGCTGCAGAGTGTCAGGAGACAGGATCTGAAATTTTCCCACATTTTTTCTGCCTGGGCTGTTCACAGAGCTATTACAAAGAGGCCTTCTAGGCATGCTTTATGTAGGCATGGAGGAAGGAGGAAACAGGACACTTCAGGTATTTATTTTAAAAGTCTATCATGCATTTGGATGGCTGCTAGTGCCAAAACTAATCATGCTAGTGGAAGAGGTATGGAAGCAGAACAGGCAATATAAGGAGAGCGAGTAAGAGGGAAGGAGCCTGGAATGACAAGCAGAAAAGGTAGCTCTACAGATCAGAGGGTTTTCAGCATGTTGTACATGCTGCAACCTTTTAAACAGTGTAATATGGCTCCCAAAACCTTTTAAACAGCATAACATGGCTCAAAGGTCTAAGAGCATGGCATGGCATCTCCAGTGTATTACTCCGGTGGAGCCAGATATTACATGCTGCTGTCCCAAACTGGGATGAAGAAGAGACAGAAATAAAACTGGAAAAAGAAGAAAAAAATATTTTAAAAGTCATGCCTCCATATTTAAATGGAATTTAAATTAGGGGAAATTATTCTCCTGACCAGACCTACAAGCAAAACTCAGCAGATCCCTCCCATACAAATTCTGGATGCCAAAGGATACCCTAGGTAAGATGTAGGGTTTTTGCTAACTAGGTGGTTAAATGTATAGCTGAGCTTTGTTGATAAGCTACAGGGCCTTAAGTATGTGCTACTTGTTAGGCACATTACTGCAGATAATAAACAATTTCTTATATGTTCAAAATAAATATGGGTACTTTTAGTAACAGTGACATTTAAGAAATTATATTCAAAGGGGAACCGAAATGCTCATTTTAATCACCCATATCCTTTGAGGAGTTTTTCTGTCCCCTTTGTATAGTAATGCAGAGTAACAGGCAATTGCCATACCCCCCAGCTGATAGATAGACTGCCCAGGATTCCAAACTCCCTGTTTTTCTCTGACTTCTTTCACAGATGCATCTTTATATACAGTGACAACCGCATCAGTGCCGTTACCTTTGGATGGAATAGTCTGCAAAGTGAAAGCATTGGTAGCCAAGAGCGACATAATCAGGTGCTCACGTTACCTATAGAATATATGGGGTTTGTGTGTAGAAAAGTTAAAAAGGTATTTGCCTCAGGATGCGGAAGTATAGCATTATCTCAACCATGCTTCATTTGGAAA